>WTXK01001024.1:0-11813 GCA_025769895.1 Lactarius psammicola
TCCAGCCGATTGGACGTGACGACGTGCGCAAAGTTGACGGGTGGCGAGGATAGGGGCGAAGAGAGCAGGAAGGGCGTGAGCTCAGGGAGAGCGCTGGCAAACTGAGATGCAGCGACCTTGATTCCCGCCGTGGTTGGGTCGGTCCAGGCGATGGAACCTCGCGCACCTGCGTTGACCGCGACGATCATCTGCACCAAGAACTCGGTGTATGACGGCGTGCGCGACCAGAACCTATAAGAGTGAGACAATCACGCATCGTCAGAAGAGCTGTCTATGGTCTGCATCGATTGTTGCCGCGGAATCGGCAACAAGGAAGCCGTGAACGGATCGACGGATCAACGTACTGTGTAGATCCGAAGCCCTGTGGCACAGTCCAGATGCCTTTGGATCGCTCCCAGCCGAGTACCTCGAGCCGCATGGGGAAATCGTCCATGCGGTTGCGGATGTCCTCAAAATCGCCGACACAATTGTCGCACCCGCAGCATCCTTGTTCGGTCGTGCAAGGCGTGTCGTACATGACGCTGTAGTTCGGATTGATGCCGATAGGGTACGTGTCTTGCATCAGAATAGGTGTTCCAGCAGCGTAGTGGTCGAATAAGTAGTCCTGGCAGTTGAGAACAAGGGACGATGGCCGGTACGGATCGAGAGAATTAACGAGCGCGGCGGCAGTCGTAGCCGCCCAAGGCGGGTCAGAACCATCGAGTTCGTCTGCCGTATAATACAGTAGAAGGTTTGGCCGGCCCATGATCGACGTGACCTGCTCCGTGACTGATGTTGAATTCTTGTAGTCCCTAGAGACTAAATCTAAGAGTCTGTACGAGCGGTACAAGGGAAGAGCTGACCAGCGCATGTCATACATCAGCCACAACCCAAGCTCCTCCATCTTGTCGACCATATGATTGAACGCCGCCATATTGTCAAATGGCGGAATGGGGTGCACCTGTGCGTGCCGACGTCTTATAAGGTTGATGCAGTTGCTTGAACACACTCACCACGTTGATTCTGAAGTGGCATTATCAACTGCTGGTCGGTTCGTAGTTGAGAACCGCACGCACCCTTGGCTCTTAAGCTCTTCTAGTATACCATCGTTTCCTTCCAGATAACCTCCGAATTGTGTAAAGAAGCCAACAGGGAAATTTGGTTCATATGGATCTTGCGAACGCGCCCGCTTGGCAAGGAGACCACCTGTTCGTTGGTCGAGTCGCGTGATGGAGCCTACGGTATCAGGAGGCGATGGGAGGAAAGCTAGGTTTGTGGGAGTGGACATGAAATTTTGGTTAGGTGACGGTAGTGTCGCTGTGCAAGGGAATATGGCTTCAAGCGAGGCGATAATGCGGATAGAGGGAATGGGATGGTAGTCGATCCATTCAAGGTTACGATTCCAGAAGTCAAAGGCTTTCCGTCGGCAAACACGCTCACAGATAATTCTGCATCTGGAGAGGAGGGCATGATCAGAGGCTGGGCTCCCGCAATTTCCTGGTTCCGGACAAGAGCGTCAACGAGGATCAGTCTAGAAGAATTGTCCGCGAGGTCATCGGGGAGGAAAGGGATTAGGGCGGGGTTACATCTTAAGGCCATTTGAGGTGTTGTGGTAGTCACCGGGAGGGGGAATTGACCTCCAGGGGGATCAACAGCTTGGCCAGCTTTGTATGAGCCTCGATCCTTTCAGAGTAAGTTAAATGCTCGCACCATTTCGCCGCAAAAACTGAGTGAGCGAGGAGCAGGGACAAAAATGCCCGCTTGACACTGACTAGAGGGCCAGTGAAGTTGGAATGCAGGGACGGGTCTACGAGACCTTATATAGTAAGCGAGAACGTAGATGTCCATACGGCCACGGACATAGATAGTCAAGACGATTCATATGAACCGTATTTGACGCACAAGACGGGACGCACCGCTAGCCATAGATTATGCGTAAAGATCCTTGTCCCTCGGAATTATGGCATTCTTGGAGTCGTATAAATATCGAGAAGGCTCATAAAAGACTTGGGAAGCATGGCCTTCCATATGGTTGAGGTATTCGAGGACTTCCCGAAACTTCCACGGCTAGAAACGAATCACTCATGGTTGATTGAAACACAACCGAACAGGATATCATAGCAAGGGCTTTCACCCCTAGCGTGTACCCATGCTACAGCGATGACTCACGACAAGGAAAAGGTGAGCAGATTAACCAGCCTGGCTCAACGAGCCCAAGTTGACGATACGCCAATCCGGGAATGTGCTAACCGCCCTCACCCCAAAGAACTCTCGTATCCTCGTGCTTGTGAGAAACAACGGTCCGAGAAACGGTCATCCGATCTCGAAATTGACGAGGGTTTGTTGGGCACAACTACCATCGTATTGGCGGCCACACACACGCAACGGCTTGTGAGCGGTGAGATATTTGGTCGGTAGGAAGAAGGGGGAGATAGCTTGTACGTACGTCTCCATGCAACTTGCGTGTTCAAACTTTCGACGATAGGCTCGAGAGTAGCGAGAAGAGGCCCCGACCCGACACGTGGCAGAATTCCTGAGCATCGCGGACGCAGGTCACGTGAGAATTGCACACGGATTGGCAGACAGAGGACTTGAAGACAACACAAAGCTATCACCCATCTAAAAAGCCTAAGCGAGCTGAGAACAACGCTTGTCGAGCCAAAGTCGCTTCAAATCCAATCTGATCTTGGGCTGTGGGTAATGTCTGCTTTTACGAAGCGCTTGACTCTCTCAAACTGAATAGACAAAGTTATAGCCATATGAGTAAAATACCTAGTGGGCACTTAAAGACTGTTATCGGATGGTATTGAACGATGCAGTGGAGGAATCAGTGCAAAAAATTTCGTATCGGCATCAACTCTAATTTAGTCGATGGAATATTTCCTAGTCATCAGCAGCTGGATCGCAGTGAACGGACAGAGATGTAAAAATGACGTAAGCACGCAAGCCGTCGTACGTAAAGGCCGGGACGGAGCACTTGTCTGTGCCGTTGTCTGCTCTCAATCTGGGTAGATTGGGCTGACACAGTTCGAGTAGTGACATTACTGTAAACCGGATCGATAAGAATAGTCACCTCAAGCTTCCCAACTGTGGGCTGTTGACTGGTAGACACGTCGATACAGTCGGAACATACTATGTATGACTCGAATTGGTCCTCGCCGCTAACGGTCTGGCCTTTTCTCCCTCCCAAATCCCCTCGCAGTCACAAAACCGACGGCTCCCACCTCCGTATAACTTCCATATTCACTCCATCGGAATAAACCATTGGACTTGTTGCGTCACCTATATCTTTTCTTAACCACTCCTTTCTCGAGGATCGTCCAAAATACGAATTCTAGTCTTTGATCAATGCAAGTTCAAAAAGCGCAATGACCAGGGTTTCCTTGGATCGGTATCAATCACCATCGGAGACGTTCTCGACCTTAATCAGGACGGTAGCGGTGCGCCCTCCCCTCCCCTCCTTATTCTTCTTGTAATCATCCTCATCATTCGCATGTATCATTCGGGGCGTTAGTCGTCCAGATCCTCGAACTCCAGCTTAGGCATGACAGCCAAATCGTTTTCCCTCGTCACAGAAGGCCAAGATTCCTCTCATGGCAGTCAGCCTCCCTAACAACTCGACCTTGCGGCCTTTCAACGGTATGCACGTATCCCCTTCCTCGACCAAGCCGCAGCCGCAACCCCCAGCTGCCAACCATACCATATAATCGCGATGGCAGTTTAGCGCCTACCCCACCGCACCACCAATTACAACCATCTCCTTCCTAGCCTACATCCAATCCCGAAGTCCGCCCTCATACCAGCGCGGCCCACATCCACCCAAACCCATCGCACATTTACATCACCCCACGGAACAGCCGGCTTCCCCGAACCCTGCTCCCGCCGGCCTCCTGCTCCTACGCCCTACCTCGGGTGGGGCTCCAATACGACCCATGCGGAAGCCCGTACCATGACGGCCACAATACACGCAGCACCACCTTGACTTACCCATCCCCCCATCTGTCGGCGCCTATCCCCGCCACTCACATTCCCTCCGCCCGCGCCGTCAAAGAGATCCTATCTCTGAACACAACCAACCCAGACTACACCTACGTTGACGTGTGCTTGCCCCTCTGATGGGAGGACCGCCGCACGCCTGACGGCCGTCCTTATTTCGTTGACCATCACATGTGTACGACAACACGGAATCATGCCCTTCGGCGGCGATGACCGCGCCGCGCTAGTTCTACTGTTACCGGGTCGGGAAATGCGCACGACGTCGACGCGGCGCATCTACTTCGTGGACCACAACATGCGCACGACCACATGGGATAACCCGCGACTGCCAATGGTCATCGCAGTACAAGCACGACTATCGGCGGAAGATCGTCTACTTCCGGAGCCAGCCAGCAATACCCCCGATCGCCGACGCCAAATGTGACGTGTGCGTGCGTCGCAGGTGGGTCTTCGAGGACGCGGGAGAACCTCCGCGAGCGGCGCATGGTCAAGTTCGAGGACTAGGACGCGCTCGACTATGGTGGCGTCTCCCGCGAGTGGTTCTCCCTCCTCTTGCACGAGATGTTTAACGCGAGCTACGGCCTGTTCAAGTACTCGGCGCACGACAACACACTACAGATCAACTGGGCCTCGGCGTGAATCCGAGACCCGACTACTTCAAGTTCATCGGCCACGTTCTCGGCCTCGCCATATTCCATCATTGGTTACTCAATGCATAGCCTGTACCGATTTCTATAAGTGGCTCTCAACAAGATGGTGAACCTGAAGGACCTTTGAAGCTGTCGACTATGAGCTGTACAAAGGCCTTATTTCGGTGCTGTGCGTGCTCGTCGTCGTGATCCTTATCGTGATGTTCCGCTGATGCCTCTTTTACAAGGAGAACGATATACTAGGCGTATTTGACGAGACGTTCTCCATGACCGAAGACCACTTTGATGAGAACGCCGTCGTCGAGCTCAGGCTAGGGTGCGTTGCACGAGACGTGATAAAGGCGAACAAAGTGTAGTACGTCGATCTCGTCATGGCATACCGGATCACGGAGCAGTTGGTGGGCTCATGGAGGGGTTCGGAGACGCGCTGCGCGTGTCCGGCGAGCGCGAGCTGGATCTGGAGAAATTTGCGGATGTGTGATGTCACGCGATTGCTCTAACCCTTATGGTAATACTTCAATACCTGCCAGTGACGAGTGTTTGACATGTACTGCCCCAATGGACTCTAATCACATTACAATTCAGATCGCCCAAAGGAAAACTACGGGTTGCTGTAGCGGTTCTATCTAGGTGTTAATACAAGTAGTCCACCTCCGCCCGTGTACGAAGTTAGAAATATCGATGCGGGTTTGATGTTCGCCAGCAACGCAGATAGTACTTGGGCGGTGAAGACCTTTCCTATGTATTCGCGGAATCCACATTAGAAGTTCACCATTACTACCACATATCCATCCCTCCTCGTTGATCACGGAGCGGTCAGTGAAGTCGACTTGTCTGGTAGTTTCCGTAATTCCTGTGGTAGCGTTCAAAATACGAATTGATCCGTGTCCTGATAAGACAGTGTACTGACCATCTGGCAAGAATGCCGCAGACTCGATCAAGTCCTTGTGTCGAGTGAATGTGCCTGCCTCGGTCTCTCCTATCGTGGCGCTCCACACACGAATTGTTCAATCCGGAAGAGCCTGAGACGATGCGCTGGCCATCTGGCGAGAATCCCACAGACGAGACCGAATCCGTGTGTGTCCAGTGAATGGGCCTGCCTCCGTCTCTCCTGTCGTGGCATTCCACACACGAATTGTTCGATCGAAGAGCCTGAGACGATGCGCTGGCCATCTGGCGAGAATCCCACAGACTCAGACCCAAATGCGCGTGTCCAGTGAATGGGCCTGCCTCCGTCTCTCCTGTCGTGGCGTTCCACACACGAATTGTTCCATCGGAAGAGCCTGAGACGATGCGCTGGCCATCTGGCGAGAATCCCACAGACAAGACCCGAATCCGTGTGTCCAGTGAATGGGCCTGCCTCCGTCTCTCCTGTCTGTGGCGTTCCACACACGAATTGTTCGATCGGAAGAGCCTGAGACGATGCGCCGGCCATCTGGCGAGAATCCCACAGACAAGACCGAATGCGTGTGTCCTAGTGAATGGGCCTGCCTCCGTCACTCCTGTCGTGGCGTTCCACACACGAATTGTTCGATCGTCCGAGCCTGAGACGATGCGCTGGCCATCTGGCGAGAATCCCACAGACTCGACCGAATGCGTGTGTCCAGTGAATGGGCCCGCCTCCGTCTCTCCTGTCGTGGCGTTCCAAACACGAATTGTTCGATCGAAGAGCCTGAGACGATGCGCTGGCCATCTGGCGAGAATCCCACAGACTCGACCGAATGCGTGTGTCCAGTGAATGGGCCCGCCTCCGTCTCTCCTGTCGTGGCGTTCCAAACACGAATTGTTCGATCGAAAGAGCCTGAGACGATGCGCTGGCCATCTGGCGAGAATCCCACAGACGTGACCGAATGCGTGTGTCCAGTGAATGGGCCCGCCTCCGTCTCTCCTGTCGTGGCGTTCCAAACACGAATTGTTCCATCGAACGAGCCTGAGACGATGCGCTGGCCATCTGGCGAGAATCCCACAGACCTGACCGAATCCGTGTGTCCAGTGAATGGGCCCGCCTCCGTCTCTCCTGTCGTGGCGTTCCACACACGAATTGTTCGATCGGAAGAGCCTGAGACGATGCGCTGGCCATCTGGCGAGAATCCCACAGAAAAGACCTCATCCGTGTGTCCAGTGAATGGGCCCGCCTCCGTCTCTCCTGTCGTGGCGTTCCAAACACGAATTGTTCGATCGAAGAGCCTGAGACGATGCGCTGGCCATCTGGCGAGAATCCCACAGACAAGACCGAATCCGTGTGTCCAGTGAATGGGCCCGCCTCCGTCTCTCCTGTCGTGGCGTTCCAAACACGAATTGTTCGATCGAAAGAGCCTGAGACGATGCGCTGGCCATCTGGCGAGAATCCCACAGACAAGACCCAATCCGTGTGTCCAGTGAATGGGCCCGCCTCCGTCTCTCCTGTCGTGGCGTTCCACACACGAATTGTTCGATCTGCGAGCCTGAGACAATGCGCTGGCCATCTGGCGAGAATCCCACAGACAGGACCAATCCGTGTGTCCAGTGAATGGGCCTGCCTCCGTCTCTCCTGTCGTGGCGTTCCACACACGAATTGTTCGATCTCTCGAGCCTGAGACGATGTGCTGGCCATCTGGCGAGAATCCGACAGACTAGACCGGATCCGTGTGTTCAGTGAATGGGCCTGCCTCCGTCTCTCCTGTCGTGGCGTTCCACACACGAATTGTTCCATTGGAAGAGCCTGAGACGATGCGCTGACCATCCGGTGAGAGTGCAACGGAATGAGCAAGTCGCCTCAGCGTCTGAATCACCAACTCCGAAGATGGCCAGTGAGACAATCGCCCACGTTCCACACGTAACATTCGAGGAAATGAGCCTGGAATAATGTCCGGAAACAAGAGAACCAGTTGGCGCAAATGGTAGAGCAGAAAGATATACATGTGGAGCACTCTTTGCCATGCCCCCCCGAAATATCGTACAAATACAGAGGCATCGTTGACGAGCGACCTCAATTTCTCTATATCTGCCTGTTTCGTAGCTATTAGTTCTTCGTCTTCGTCGAATCAACAATTCTGCTCACTTCTTGACCAGAGGCTAACCACACCTTTACAGTCGAGCACGCCGCCGATGCAAGACCCACAGCGCTTGTCAAGCTAAGCACCTCCAACCAAAACAGAAGTTTCTTCTCGAAAAAAGCTCGAACTTTTTCAAACAATTCAGTCTCGAGGTCAATATGTTCTAAATGATCGTCCCAGAAACGACAGGCATACAAGAGTGCAGGTGGTATGTGTTTATCGATGCGCGAGTCAAGGTCTTCAATGTCTTTGTTAGCGAGATATGATGACCCGAGATCGCAGATGTTGAATTTGAGATCTTTGAGCAGTAAGCCGAGACAGGAATGGACCAATTGACGGTGAGCTTCCCGAAGGCTAACAAAAAAATCACCGCTCTTCTCTTCGTTTGTGAGGAAATCGCGGAATGAAGTATGGAGAGGGACGATCGGAAGGTTTTGATCAGCTGAATTGACATTACTCAGCAATGACCCTAGGTAATGCAGCATTTCAACAACAGCATTGTAGTCGTCGTCGTTATTGGAAGTATGACGTCGGAGAGTGGTCAGGGAACGGATAGAGAGGGGTTCAAATGTAGTGATGAGCTGCCCAACGACAGAGCGGAATAGAAGTCGCGCTGCTTGATGTATAAAATATCCTTCTAGCACCTCTTTGTACAGCTCGTCCAATGGGTCTTGTCCACGGGAATCTGCGGAGCTTCTCAAAAGATGCTCTATGCACTTTTTCTTGCTAAAACCAAACGAATCGGGAGGTTTAAGGATGTATCCGCATGCAACCGCCGCCCACTGAAACAGGCGCTCTGCCCTTCTTGCCAGCTCGTCGCCATACTGCTTGAACTCGTCTGAAGGGAGCTTCATCTCAAGAAACGCGAGAATATCGTCATGCGCTTTAGCAGCTAGCTCAAGATCGTCCATGTGTTTGATGCGGACTGACGGAGCTGCAACGAACACAGACTCGATATCTCCTCCGGCCGTGAGGTGATGAATCACGCGGAAGTTCGGCGGCAGTCTAGACAGGTTTTGAGCAAGAAATTTGTGTAACCCGTTTTCACCAGTCGACATCCCCGCTCTCAGTCCAAGGCGTCGATTACAACCAGAATAGGACCGACGATGCGCAGATCCTTAAGCGGTTCCAGGATGAGCGATTTAAAAAGCGTGGGATAGTCACGAGTCCGGAGTCGAAGAGAGGAGTCGTCCTTGATGACCTCTCCGAGTGCCGCTTTGAATGATGGATACCGGTCGGAGAGATCGCGAGCAAGAGTTGTAAAGAGGTGGTAAGCCTCGCCTTGTGATTGCTCCTTCCGCAAAAAGATGAAGGATGACGTAAGACGACCCATTTTATGGAAGCGACGTGCGATCTCATGCGCAATCGACGACTTCCCCGTTCCTGCTTGCCCGAAAAGAACGAGAGTATGCTCCGAGTCGGGGTCGTCCACCCAATTAACAATGAAGTCCAAGAAGGCCATACGCGTTCCGGGAAGACAGCCTTTCTCAGGTGTGAAGCGTGGGCCTTTCCCATACGGGATTTCTCTGATATTTCTATCTAGATCTATGACCATTATCAGGTCAATGGCCCGCAAACCGACAAGTCATCGGGGCTACATACCAGCGTCTGAAACTTGGCTTGACACCCACTCGAGACGAGTGGACATCTGGTCCACCTTGGCCGAAAGTATTCCCACGCCATCGAGAATTTGGAACGCTGTTATCTCCGTGGTGATGGTAGCTTGGCCTAGGAAAGCCCTTCGATGTTCGTCAAGAGCGGTAGACAGGTCCTCGATATCCTTGGCGACTCCTCCGCCCATATTCTTCAACGTCCGCTTCCCTGTAAGTCAAACGTTTACACATGCCAATCGACAAGTGAAGACAACATACAGAATTGTGAGTCCTTTACATACGATTGGATAAAGTCACCGCAACCGCAGACGTCCCGCAGCATGAGAGTAAGGATTTCCGCCTGCTTAGAGTCGGGCTTGACCGATTTCAAAGTGTCTTCGTCTTGCGCAAAATCGAACGCGCGGTGCATTGCCCCAACAAGTGTTAGGACATTGTCGTCGCGTTCATACTGCCCTAGGAGTGTCTGACACCCGAACAGACATGGATAAGTGTTCCCTTCTGACAATGATGCAAAATAGATGCACCTCCGGGATGGCTGAAACCAGGCCATAGGCCATCTTCGCAAGCGGGTGGAGCTGACAGCGAAAGTCGGCTCAGTTGAGGAGAAGCAAAATGTTATTGCACGCACCTCCGCAATTGGGCTTAACGTGTCCATCACCCACTTTGATCCTCCGTAACTAACACTCTTCCATGTACTCACTCGGTCAATCTGCTTCTTAGGCTTCATCAACGCGATGGAGAGCAATCAGAGCCTTCCCAGTAGGCGACATCTCTGCCTGGCCATCTGACATAGGGAGTCCCAGTCTTGACGGAAGGGGAATCCGACGAGGGTAAAAGTGGTTCGGGGGCGGATGATCGAATGGGTCCCGCGGAGTCTGGGACCATAGATGGGTTAGTAATTTCTTCAGTCGGGAGTGTCGTCTCCTTTGGTCGGCATTTCGAGAGGGTTGTCGGGAAGGATCGGAGAGGACACTGTTCGCCCGCACAGTGATCGTTAAATGTAGCGTGACGGGCTGCAGTCGACTGTACAACATCCCTATCACCATCACCTGAGAACATAGGCGACGTCTGCAAGCGAGATGTTCGATTAGTTGAACGAATTGGAAAATACAAACCAAGACGGACCACTTTGGGATGCGACGGGTATGGATAGCTTGTGCATTCCGATAAGGATATCGGGGCGTGTCGATCGCTTCGCATACAAACGAAGTATGAGATGTGAAGTGCGTCGTGTAGAACTGAGGAGAGTGTTGACCCAAAAATGAAAATTGAAAAAAGGAAAGCCCTACAAGGCACCAAGGGTCTCGTTCCAGTATACTGTCTGTCCATCGAGCTTGACGCTTTTCGTCTTCATCGTTGTCGCGCCATTGACTACATCATCGACAAAATCGCCTCTTCAGGCCAAATTGCTTCTTGATATGGGGAACATTGAGAGCTCGGAGGACTAACAAAGCGATTAAATACTTATCGAGGCATCAACGAGTTAGAATCTGAGCACATACCAGTCACTTCGACACGTAGCAGCTGGGATGTGCTCCCCTGCGATTCGGCGATTCGAGCGCTGTCGAAAGACGGTTCTTGAGAGGCATCGCTACGGAAAAGAAGGGATTGCCGTACCCTCCTGCGTTTTGCGATGCTGAGGTACCCGGGCTAGAGTAAGTGGTTCACTGTCAGGAAAGTCATTGGAAAAAGACCTCTACGCACGAATTCAGGGCATTTCTGGTGCTCCGTATCACGATCGTGTGCAGCGGACATACTAGTTATGCAAGGAAGTTTTGTATGTACAGTAGGAGAATGTCTTGGGGATTAGAGTGAGAGTGGCGGTTCGAGCGTCTGGGACCACGCTCTGTGTTATCGCCGAACAACGCCGTGGCATCGACTGATCCCACGCTCGTCAAGGTGTTGTTCAGCAACGAGCTTCATCATGACTCGCGACTCGATTGATTACTGCATACTCCCATTTTGATAGACTGCACTCATAAGGCCAAGCTCCACTTTCCTCCGACAACTAGCTTTTTCGTTTCTCTTCGATCGAATCCTTCTTTCTTGTGGACCATCGCTCCGCGATCATTGGTCGCAGTCGCTTTATACTCGAACCCCGATACGGCATGCGTACACCATGTCAACATTATAACAAGAATGCGATGGGTATCGCAATAGTTCCAACGTCGAGAGTGTAGAAGAACTTCGAATCATCTCAGTACCTATGATCCTTCCAATAGTTTACAAGACTCCAAACGCAACCCTGAGTTTCCAACCAAAGTTCTATCGAACGTGAGTCTCCAGCCTTGACAACCGCCGCACACGATCTTGGACAGCCCCGCGATCGCCATCCTTTCAACGGAAGGTTTGACGCGAGGGCCCATCCATGGCTCTCACCATAGGCCACCGATTTCCCATGTCTGCCCGGGCCTTGTGGTTGTCTTTGCAACAGCTTACTCTGACTGTGATATCCTCGTACTCGCACAACGATTTCACCCCGACTAGCCCCGCCTGACTCAGTCTCTGCTTGGGTCGTTGAGATCCGATTCCGTAGTTCT
>WTXK01001025.1:0-11799 GCA_025769895.1 Lactarius psammicola
CCATGGCCTTGCTGCTTGCACCTCCCTGGACACCTTTCTCCCCCTTTCTCTTTGCCTTCCCCCCCCCCCTCTCTGGCCATTCCAAGTGAGTCACAGAAGCCCTTTATATATTCCTAGGTACAAATACATGTATATAGCCTTTTCCAAATAGATTTTTTTTGCACTACTCATCCTGTACATTTAAGTCCTTGAGATAATTCCTCAAGTCCTCAACTGGTATGTGTCATGAACCATCAAGCTAGGTTATGACTCAAGAGTTAAGGCCGGTCCAGTCCGGTCCGGTATTATGTAATCAACTTCCTAATTAGGAAATCCGAGATCGGAAGTTTGAAATTATACTCTGAGGGTCACGTGATCTGTCATGTGACTAGTTCCTTGTAGAAGGTTCTATAACCTTCTACAGACTTCTACCAGTTTCCATAGAAGAACTGCGGAAAAGGTCATCAGGTCTCAGAGAAATTACTGCCATTGGATGATATTTATAGAGCTTCCACAAGCTTCTAGGATGTTCCCAGAGAGACTATTGCCATTGGACGGTATTTATAAAGCTTCTACGAGTTTTCAGAGTATTCCATTATGTAAACACCATGTAGCCAGGTATATAAGCTAGAGCAATACAATGGACAGTCCCTCAGACTGTCCACTTGTGAACTCCCACTTGCAAGCCCATAGTCTTCTGCATTGCTCATCACCATTGATTTGCTCTGCCTCCTTGTCCTCTTGCATCTGTCTAAAGCCCTCCTCTCTGCTCTCCATCTTGCTCTTTTCTTCGTCCCTCCTCTCCGTCGTCATATCCCTAAGTGCCCCAAGTTGCGTCTGACTTACTGAGAGTAAGTCATCACAGTATGTCTGCTGCCTCCAGCTCTTTCACTTCATCCTGTTTCTTTAGCCCTTCAGTGAAATTGAGTTCTTTCTTATGTTTGGCCTGGAACTTAAGTATTTGTGTGGCCTCCATGATGTTTGGCTTGAGGCGGTTCCTTCTGGCTCTAGTTGTCTCCTTGCTTGCTGAGAAGACATGCTCACATGGTACTGAAGTAGCTTGAATGGGAATTATGTTGATGGCAAGCTGGAAGAGTGTTGGCCACTTCTTCTGATGTTCCTGCCATTATAACTACTGTTAGTACTCCTCAATAAAATGGTCCATTCCTACACACCTCCCAGAACTGAATAATGTTGGCACTTTTGGTTGGGGCTGCTAGATAGTCATCAACTTCACCCTCTAAGGTATCAGCCTGTGATCTATAGGCAGGCATTGGGCCAACATCAAGTCTTGCCAAAGCAGCCTGCATACTACCAGATGATTCAGGGGGTGGAGTGGGTGTGGCTGATCTAGTAGGGGCACTAGGTGGACTGTATAAAGGCCTAAGCTACTCAAGATTTTAGTTTTAAAGTGGCTTAATAAAATTAAGGGCACTTACTGCTTGGAAGAGGTAATCCATCACTCTGTCTGTCACATGTGATGGGTAATTCCTCTTGACCCACTCAAGCTTTAACACAGGGTTAATAACTGTTCACATGGCATGAGAAAATTATGCAGCTTATTAAAACAGCCACTCACCTATTGAAAGCATGTATACTGGGGTCTCAAAAGCATGATTAAAGTAGTCATCTATCTTCTGATGGCCTCTTTTAATGATGGACACAGCCCCTGGTTCTTCAACCTCTAAGACAGTCTTCAAGTCATCCAGAGACTTTATAAAGCCCTCAAATGCAGCAACTGTGTCACAAAGTGTTGGCGTCTTCTCATAGGAGAGTGCTTGCTGATACCAGAAGGGAATCTGATAAAGAAATTAATATATAATTAGAAAGGGAATATATATATACCTCAGGAATTCTCTTAAGTAAGCTAAGGGCATCCCAATCACCCTTATCTAATGGATCTGGCCCTCCATTTTCCTCAAGAAACTTATCAATTGCCTAAATTAAATTTAGCATGAGAATTTATTAAATTCTTTAAAACATACCTCTTTTAAGACAAATGCCCTCTTGATCATCAAATAGACAGATGACCATCTTGTCTCCACATCACGAATTAATTGTAAGGGGGGTAACTCTAACTCCTGTAAAGTTTTAGAGAATATATCACACCTTACTGAGGAGTTGCGGATCTATTACAATATAAGCTTATAAAAAATTAAAATTAAAATTAAAAATTACATAAACAATGACAGTCTGAAGCTTTTTGACTTGGGTAAAACCAGATTGAGTTGCTTCATCAAGCATCTCCTTGCATGTGAGATTCACAATATGGGCAAAGCACCTAAGAAGAGTTAGCCAAAAAAAAAACTTAAATAGTTAAACACTTACCTAATGTGACACTGCCTTGAAGAAAAATGATGATTGGGGTGTTCTCTCTTTAACTGGGTTTCTAATGCATCCATCATAGTGACATTGTTGGATGCATTACCTGTTGTTACCCAGCCAACCTAAAAAAAAAGTTAGCTAAATTCTTAAAAGATAAAAGTAGACATTACCCCTTTTTCAAGCCCCATCCTAGCAAGGATAAAATAAAAGACCTTAGCTAACCTCTCCCCAGTGTGGGTCCCAGGAAAATGGAGAAATCCAATAAGTTCAGCTCTAAGGGTTAGTTTCTTCTGGCCACCCTGAGTCTGAACCAGCTTCAGCCAGTGAGCAGTAACAGCCATGTATGGCTTAAGGTCAGGGTCAGACCACATATCTGTGGTATAAGAGATTTTGCCCAGGCTATTTTTCTAAAAAAAAAAAAAAAAAAGTTAGCCCTCAAGAAATAATATATAAATTAAAATTACCTGAATATGCTGAGACATATTGTGAAGTGCCTCTGCAAAATTATCTAAGATGCGCTTATGCATGGTAGTCCTATGAGGAATATCCACATCATGCAGCTCAGGGTGGAGCAGAAGACAGAGGCGGCAAAATTCCTCTCTTTCTACAATTCTTATAGCCTAAAAAAAATTAAACAAGGGAAAAAAAAAAGAAAAAAGAAAAAAGACCTGATCAGTGGCAACAATAAATTGCACAAGAGCATCTAAAAAGTTGTCCTGAGTGAAGGGGGTGCGTGCCACAGCTTGATGCTCCACAGAATGGCCAGTAACTCTTGCAAGGGCTTCCTCCCCCTCTTTACCTCTCAAGACAATTTTGAGCCTTTAACACTCTTTAACCCACTCCTCTGCATGGTGCTTGAGCAGATGAGATCGCAAAGGACCTGTTGCAGTAGTGGCGTGATAAGAGTGTACTCTAACTCCATCATCTTGATGAAGTACCCTATAAAATTTATCAGAAATATAAAAATAAAAATAAAAATAAAATAAAATAAAAAATAAAAATAAAAATAAAAATAAAATAAAACTTACAAGCAGAATTTGCACTGTTTCTTCCCTTCAACAACCCGAAAGAACCTCAAGGTGTCATCACCTGAGCTAGCTAGCCTAGAACCAGCTTTTTGAGCCCTTCTTGGGTGACGAGTTGGAGTTGAGGGCCCAGGGTTGGGTGCCAACTGGGCAATGGGTTCAGTGTCACCCTCCTGAGAGCCATCTGACACATTTCCAAGGTCAAAAGTCTCAGGGTGAGGTGAGCTAAAGCCTCCCTATATTAAATTTGTTAAAAATATATTAAAAATACAATAAAACAAATACTCACTTGGTTGGAAGGCTGAGCAGGTGTAGGAGCTACAAAGGGATCCTCTCCCTGCTGTGAGGGTCCAGGGGAGGCATTTGGAGCCTCAGAGGTGGAGTCCACATCAAAGTGCACATGGTGTTTAGCACTTGATGCCTGAGCAGTTGTGGATGAAACTAGCCACAATATAAGTCCATAGACACCACTTGAGCAGAGAGCACATACCATCAAGCTGAAAAGACATCTCCAGAGCCCCACCAGGAAGCTCCCTCTGTTTGCCCTGACTTTTCTTGGTTTTTGGCTTTTTTGGAGTCCTTTTTGGTGTTGAAAGAGCCCTTTTCCTAGATCCAGCCATAGTAGATGAAGCAGAGAGTAAAGCAAAAAGAAGTTAAGCAGTAGATGAAGCAGATCAGCCAAGATCGACCAGAGATTGGGTGAGATGAAGCCGTAGGAGACTGAGATGAGAGTGTGGGAATGTGTGGGATACGCGGTGGCTGCAAGATTTCATGAGTGGCGCTTTCCCTCTCTCGCCCCCTCTTCCCATCACCACCTGCTGCACCCACCTCCTCATGCAACAACGACACCACCCAAACCCTCAAGGCAGCAATGACGACGACGCCACCACCTCTGGGGCCTCAAGGTGACAACAACGACCCCTCCGACCTTGGGCCCTCAAGGTGAAAACAACGATGACACCACCTGGGCCCTCAAGGCGAAGACTGCGGCGACGCCACCCGGGTCCTTAAGGTGAAGACAGTGGCAACACCACCCGGGTCCTCAAGGCGACAACAACTCCAGCACCCAAACTCCCAAGACGGTGGTGTTGGGGCCTCAACATGACGACGATGACCCCACCAACCTCAAGCCTTCAATGTGAAGGCGCTGATGACCCCACCCAAGCCCCTAAGGTGACAACGGTGATGCCACTGACCCCGGGCCCTCAACGTGAAGATGCTGACGCCAACGACAACGACACCACCCTGGCCCTAAGTCTATGGCCACTGCAACAACGTCGTTTGTGTGTAGATAGATAGTATTAGACCTCTTGTATGTAACCTAGAGCAATACAGACAGTTTTGTTAAATCGACGACCCCATTTGCACTCACTGCTCAGCCTTAGTTTTTTTTTCTTTTGCATTCCTCATTTTTGGTATGTTATTAAAAATATATTGTATTACGCATATTAAATATTACAGGAAAGTGCTAGGTACTACAGGCGGAGAGCAGGGTACGGGGTCCGAGGGCGTGAAGGAGAGGGGGTCCTTGGTGCAAGGTAGCAAGGGAGAGGGAGAGAGAGGGTGTTACGATACGGGATTCCGGGTAGCTTGTACCCCCGGACCGGTGGCATGTGATAACGGTATGTGACTCATAGATAACGGCTCCGATAACCCAGTACTGTATGATAAGCAACGAGGATGTGATTGGTTCCATTGTATGACTCGGATGGACACTTACGATAACCATACTATACGTGATTGGTTACCTACCTTTCGAGAGGCGCTTTAAAGCCCTTGCGTATATGTATATAAGGTTAGCCAAGCTGCGCCGTAGTCCGCAGCTTGGTCTTCTTGAATCTATTCTGTCTTCCTTTCTCTTGTCCTTCTCCATCAGTCTTAGTCTCGCGCTCCTCTTGATAGGAGTCTGCCTTGTCATTATCATCCTTGAGTCAGCATTGCCTCACGAATAAGGCTTGCTGTTACACTCCCACGATCACGTGCCACAAGGGCCGTCATATCGCTAAGTCTCCAATCAGTAGTGTCGCCTTTCTTGCCGCTCAAGTCGAGCCACGTGCCAATAGACACGTAACATTAAGACCAAGCTCCCATCGTGGCGACCGAAACTACTGCGGACAGTTGGGTATTCGCGCAATACTCCATCGAAAGAAGAGGAGATCGAAACGTTCCCATCCGATATCTTGCAAACGCGTGGTGGGGAACAATCAACAACGTTACCGGATATTGGGTGGACATACCAACGAGACCATCAAGGGTCTATCCAGTTGAGTTCAACTTCGAACATATGTGTTGGACTGAAATCGTGTGGAGCCCTAGGAGAGGAAGGTGGGACGTACTACGCCCTACAGGACCAGAATACAGGTGCAACATCCTAAGAAGCGAAGTGGTACACCGAGACCAGTGGGGACCAATTGACGGAGTTGAAGACGACAGCGCACCAGCGCCATCAGAAGGCAGCACAGAGCAAACCACCACGGAGGACGAAGCAGGAGACCGCCCGGACGCGGAGGAAGCGCAGCAATTACAGCGCATCAACGAGATACGTATTAATACGTTGACTGCCCAAGCAGAAAATATCACCATCCGATCACCCGCAGGAATGGCCACCGAAACACGCACGCATACAGAAGAAGAGAACCGGCTAGCAGATGCGCTGGCCGAGCGAAGAATACAGAATGCTCGAGAAGAGGAAGCCCCGCCGTCCTTACAACCAGAAGAACGGGTCATCGACCCGAACATGGGACACCATGTGACCCTCGACGAACTCGCAAATCAGCGAATGTACGGACCTGACCAGCCTGATCCGCCATCCGACCAAGAACGAAGTCGAGTATGGAGCTACCTAGCAAGACAAAGAGTGGAAGGTGAAGGAGTACCTGCCAACATCCCACGAGGGGGAGGACCACCAGGACGGTACCCGGGAGGAATACCGCCACGACGACCACCCACAGGTGGGCCACCAGGCGGATGAGGCGGAGGTGGAGGCGGGGGCGGAAACGGCGGAATAGACCCCAATGGAAGAGGGGATTACAACAAACTACAAGGACAGCCCCCTCCTATCTTCCGCGGAGACAGAAAGGCCACTGAAACATTTCTCACCAAGTGGGAACTATACAGGGGCATGAACCGCCACACACAGACGATGCGCAAAGCATATTCGCGCGCCATCCTTTTCCTCACTTTCCTGGAAGGGGACGACCTCAACGAGTGGATCACCACCCACACCAGATGGTTGACCCTGCAAATCACGAATGGGATACCCGAAGACGACGAGCGGATCTGGGAAGCAGTATACCGAAGCTTCAAAAGGCGGTTCACAAACACGTTAGAACAAGAGCAGGCACGAACGGCACTGCAGGAAGGAATATATATGCAAGGGACGGACATTGACAAGTATGTGTCCAGATTTGAAGAATTAGTATGGCGCGCTGGCTATCGAGCAGATTCACCTATGGTGATCAACGTATTCACCAAAGGACTTCTGTTACGTTGCCACAACAACGTTGCCTGACTTAGGCATGGGGAAAGGCGATGACTAATACTAAGCTTGGTCCGATACACGAAGTGTCGAGACTTAACGTGAGGACGTGAGCACGTGACTCTTCTTAGTACACGGCGTCGGAGGTGTCTTCGCTCTCGATGTCTGCAACGTGGAGTACGACTCCAAAGACAAAGGCTAGGACGAGCAGTAGAGATGAAAGGTAGATGAGAGGAAGGGAAGTCGGCACTCCTAGGTCGCGAACAATGGTGGTGGTATTGAGAAGACCAGGATGGGAATCCGTGGTCTGATCAATGAGCCTTATATACAGTTGTCGAGGGCTTTAAAGCTCCTCCCGAATCGTAAAGTAACCAATAGCGTAACTAGCTCGAACCCTAGTACAGCTATCCTAGTAATGAGTCATCGTACTATCTTACATGTGATAAAGCGCTCTCCTGCTGACTGATACGAGTAGTCCATGACTAATTACCGCTGACCATCGTAGTCATAACCGATGTGTCAGTGTCTTGGCCAGTCCGTGACATCACCCCCTTTTCAGGTGGGACGTCCGCGTTCCACATGATCCCATACTTCCTCTGGATCCATCATTGAACCCCTCTGTTCCTCGATCCGTCCAAGTCCGTCAGCCATTTCCAGTCTCTGAATACAGCCCAACTTAGCTGTGTTGACCTGCCCAAAGGCCCGTTCCAGCTCTACGATGCGTGCTTCAACCCTCTTCTGTTCGTCTGTTAAGGTCCTGTAGCGATGGACCTCCGCTTTGAGGGTGTCGTCGTGTAGGTCCTGGATGCACCGGTCCACGATCCACTTGTCCTCGTGTTGCGATTCGAGGTGGCCCAGTTGATAGTGGGAGTAGACGGGACGTTGGTGCATTGAGTACGTGGGGGCAGCGTAGAGCGGTTGCGGATAGACGAGGTCAGACTCGTCTATAACCCCGAGTACGATGGGGTTTGGACACATGATGGTCTGCACGTATTTTGCCTGGCGCGTGACGCCGTTAACTGTGATGGGGAATGCGATCCAGTGGACCCCCTTATTCTCCCAGAACCCTGGTGGCGGGTCCTTCTTGGTGCGGAGATCGCCCATTGCCGAGTGCATAATTACTCGGCCTATGCGGACATCCTCCCGATAGATGTTACTACCGGTGGTAGTCACTGCGTGAGGCGTGTCATCGTTTATATGACCGTAGGAAATCTGGGGGTGCTCAGCTGGGTAGTACTGGTCTTCTTCCTCGTAAATAGTTCCGCCAGTCGAGCTGCTTTCTGCTGCTGTCGTTGCTCCACCGCGCGTGCAAACTGTTCGGTTCGCCAAAGTACTGGCCATCCTCTTCCGCTCCCCATCCGCAGTCTTGCGCCACTTCTTGAGGCACTTGCAAGAGTCGACCGGCCCCACTGTTTTCGTTCGTTTCTTCCATGGTTTGGTCAGTGGGGTTATCGTTATGTCCACTTCCTGCACCTCATACGTCCCCTCCGTCTGGCACAGTGAGCACCAGTTGCTGAAGTGGAGGAGTGGACACTGGGCTCTTCGCTGGATTGGGGAATCGACGTAGTATTTCAGCGACTTCTTGATGGGTGATCGGAGCTCTTCCGTTGGCTTCGGCGTCGATGGCGGCGCGCTGTACGCCCTGCGCGGCCTCGAGGGACAGAAGTCCTTCGTCCAACTCGGCTCCAAAGATACGCGTCGGGGTGCCGCAGTAGTAAGAGGACATTGCATGTAGTGGGAAGGATGTGTTGGTAGTAGTAGTGGAGGTAGTGGGATGAGAGGACTTAGCGATATGAGCTCGGCTTATATGTGTTTCTGCAGCTGGGTTTGAACCCTTGAACTCCCTTATCACCTTATCGGCGAATACGTCATCCTTATCTACCCATTGATTATCGGAGTCTGGATATCCCTTCCATTTGACGAGGTATTGCAATTTTCGTCTTCTGCCGAACCGCCGAGAGTCTAGAATCTTCTCAACCTCGTATTCTTCTTCGTTATCTACCAATTCTGGTGGTGGGCGCTGATAGTTTGGACCATGTGTTTCCGTTTCATGATAAGGTGTGAGCAGATCGATATGAAACACTGGGTGAATGCTCCACTGCGTGGGAAGTTCCAATCGATAGTTGACTGTGGACATCACCTGAACAACCTTAAAAGGTCCGTGTCGTTTGGGCGCAAGCTTGGCGGTTGGTTGATTGGTGCGCAAGTGGCGTCCTTCTAGCCATACAAGGTCTCCAATTTTGTGCCTGGGTGTATCTTTGTGTTTGATCCATAATCTTTGCGCTCGTTCCATCAGTGCCTTAGCATCTTCTCGGGCTTCCTTGAATTGGTCTACGCGAAGTGACACTTGTGGAATTGGTGATGGTCTATCGATCCAATCAGCGCGCGGATTGTATCCCATAAGGAGATCGAAAGGGGACTTCCTTGTTATCTCGTGAGGCCATTGATTGTGCGTGAATTCCGCCATTGGAAGATAAGAACACCAGTTATCTTGACGCTCGTTAGTCCAGAACCTTAAGTATTGCTCCAGCCACTGATTGGTGCGTTCTGATTGTCCGTCGGTCCGTGGATGATACGCCGTTGATATGTTTTGACTGATGCCAAGGATTTTGCATAGCTCCCGCGTGAACTTTGATGCAAAGCGGGGATCTCAGTCACTGATAATCTTTGTGGGTAGTCCAAATCGGGTAAACACGTGTTTAGCATAGAGCCCAGCCGTTTCTTCGGCTGTTATCTCTTCGTTGCATGGAATGAAGACCGCTGCTTTGGTGCAGTCATGGTCGGTTACCGTGAGAATGGAGTCATATCCCTGCGATAAGGGGAGTTTAGTGATGAAATCCAACGCGATAGTGGCGAACGGCATAGCTTCCGGTGTTGGAAAGATAGGTGATAGTGGCGCCCTTGTTGGTCGGTTGTTTATCTTGTGGCGTTGACATTCGGCGCATCCTCTTACGTACTCCATTGTGTCTTTACGTATATTAGGCCACCAGTAACCTCTCGCAATAAGTTGCGTTGTTCTTGCAATTCCCGGGTGTCCATATACTGGTGAGTCGTGGTGCGCTTTGATGATTGTCCGTCGATCATGAAGTCCTCCAGTGACCACGCGTCTGCCGTCCTTGTACCAAGTTCCTTCTACCTTCTTGAGATGATGAGCGTCAACCCATGGTTTCAATACCTCTTCGCTTTGTTGATATATTGGGTCCGATCTTTCCATCTCTTCTGGTGTGATGACTTGAACTAATGCTGGTGCGGCTTCTGTGGTACTTGCTCGGATGAATAGGCGATCAGGAAGTACTGTGACATTTTCATTGTCATGTTCGCCCTGATTGTAGTCTGGTCGCCGTGATAATGCGTCGGCGTGGCCGTTCGCTGTTCCTTTTATATGGTGAATCTCAATGTTGTACTCCATGAGTTCCTGTACTTCCCTGGCTACTCTTCGACTGATTTTCTGTGGTGATCTCCAGTATTGCAGATTCATATGGTCTGAAAAGACTTTGATCTTGTGCGGTGAGCCGGCTAGCAATGGTCTCCAGTGTCGCAGTGTTCTGACAATCGCCAATAGTTCCAAGTCATAGATGTCGTAATTGCGTTCTGCTGCATTTAGCGTCGCGGAGAAGTAACCAATAGGGTGTCGTTTGCTATCCTCTTTGCGCTGTAGTAGTACTCCCCCGATTGCGTATCCCGATGCGTCGACTTCCAACTCAAATTGATCCTTGAGAACTGGATGTGCTAGTACTGGTTCGCTTGTGACGAGGCTCTTGAGTGTGTTGAACGCCTTGTCTTCTGCTTCTGTCCATTGCCATTCCACATCCTTCCTTGTGAGTTTATGAAGAGCTCGTGCGTGTGACGAAAATCCTTTGATGAAAGTGCGGTAAAAATTGCAAAACCCAAGGAATGAGCGTACTTGTTTGACAGTGGTAGGTGTTGGCCAGTCGCGGATGCCCGAAATTTTGGCAGGGTCCATGCGCGTTACCCCCTTTTCAAGGATTACCCCCAGGTAATCCATCCGCGGCTGGTGGAAAAGGCATTTCTCCAATTTAAAGTACAGGTCGTGTTCTTTTGCCACTGCGAGCACGTCTTTAACAGCTGCGATGTGTCCTTGCAGCGTCGTCCTTGTTGCGATACCGATGTCGTCCATATATACTCTTATTGCCGTGCCCAATTGGTCGTGCTTGGCGATGACGTCTCTGTAGATGTGATTCATCATGGCCTGGAACGTTGCCGGAGAGTTGGTTAAGCCAAAAAACATCACCGTTGGTTCGAAGAGTCCATATCGTGTTTTGAACGCTGCCTTCCCTTCATCCCCCTCTTTAATGCGTACGTTGTTGTACCCCCATCTAATGTCAAGCTTGGTATAGATGGTGGCATTGCTAAGGTCGAGGATGAGGTCGTCGATAAGGGGAAGGGGATATTGGTTGCGTATGGTCATGTCGTTTATCCGTCGGTAGTCCTGTACTGGTCGAAGTTTGCTGTCCTTCTTTTTAATAAAGAAGAAGGGTGATGCATAAGGGGATTTTGATGGTCGGATATAACCTTTCTTCTGTTGTTCCTCCAGGAATTCTTTGAGCGACTTGTCTTCGTCTTGGGTCATGGGATAGACTTTACAGTCTATGGCATCCGGTGTTCCTTCCTTGAATTCGATAGCATGATCCCATGCGCGACTGGGTGGAAATCGTTGTGATGCTTGTTCGCTAAACAAGGTGGAAAACTCAGCGTATTCGGGTGGTAGTTCAGCTGCTTTGGTGTATTGGCCAGCTTGTATGGCCATCTCCGTGGCGGCTCCTCGTGCTTGTATCTCTTCCAATTCTAGTTCTTATATTATGTCGTTCTTCTCTTCTTCGGTGATGGTTTTTGTGATCGTTGTTCGTAACGGTGTCACCCAAAGTGTTTGAAGTATAGTAGGTGTTATTTTGGTGTTGATGGTAGCATTGCGCCAGTCGATTGTTGGTTGGTAGGTTGCCAACCAGGGGTAACCGAAGATGAGGTCTTCCT
>WTXK01001026.1:0-11797 GCA_025769895.1 Lactarius psammicola
TACAAGCTAGGTAGTGTGCGACTTATATACATGTACACAGTGTTTGGTTATGCCAAACACATGGCGCAATCCTAGGATACGGGTCCTAGTGAGCTTATCGTACTATGAGTCATATCGAAAGTACTAGTAGTTTCCGCGGAGTCACGCGGGACTCTGACGTCGTCAGCGGATTCTAAAAGTCGTAAAACCTACCGATGGTACGATCATGGGGTAGGCGCGAGATAAGGGCCGAGACCTGAATCAAAACGGATCCTAACCGTAAACGAGTCACAAGGCGATCGATGGAATGGAAGCGACGAGAAGGAATAGTCGAGCGATGAAAATGGTAAAAGTAAAAGTTCGTAACATTACCCCCCCGTTAGAATCAAAGTTGCCACAACTTTGACTAGTCACTCCCGATGTAGTCATAGACGTCAGCGTCAACGTCGTTAGTGGGAGTAGGACTGCAAGGAACAGGACATGTGTGTCGGCGTAAGAATAGGTGGCGTCCCCGCTCTCCACATTTTCGGCATAGTTCATACATGGGACAGTCAATTTCGTCATGCTGGGCATCGAAGCGAAGACACTTCCCACACCAGCGGGGTCGGTGGGAAGGTTCCTCATGACGGGGTGCCATGGCCGACACCCGTCGGATAAGGCATGACTGGATGCCGTGGTTGTCGCTGCCACAGTAAGCGCATGCGTACATTACCCTCCTATTGGGGCATTCCGCGATTAGGTGGTCAGTTGACTTGCACATAAAACACTTCTTAGCCCGCTTCTTGCTCTTGCCCTCTCCCTGTAGTCGCGGCATCTCGCATGGTCCTCCCACTCTTGGTGGAAGGGGCATTGAGTCCGCAGCGTGTCGGGGTCGAATAGGTTTTGCTGTGAGTTCGGCGTATTTGTCCGAAATGAGAGGGATTGCCCGCGCATACTGAAGCCGCTTTCGTACACTTGCGAACTCCATGTCCAGGTGAAACTGGTCACGGGTTGCCTCCACCTCCAACCTTCTCAGATCAGCGCGGCGCGTACTAATGGCGTCTTTTCGTGTCAGGCAATCCCGTAGTCGTGAGACGTCAGCGTGTAGCCTTGGATCATGAAGTTCACTGAGAACTTCATCAAGAATAAGGCTGCGGGGGTCGTGGGGGTGGAATAGATTGATTTGGTCTTCCGTCACCGTTTGTGGTAGTTGGTCAGAATAGACGGTTCGTAGGAAGACCTGTGTAACGTAGCTGGGTTGCCCCTTTCCCATAGTCCCTACACACTCCTGATAGTGTTTTCGGTAATAGATGTACTTGGCGACCTCCTTTCGCCCTTCTTCTCCAATCATAAGGGGAAAGAAGGTCGGCTGCGTAAGGTCGTTAGGGAAAAATGGTATTCCGGGGTACTCAGGGTCCTCTTCTTCATCTTCATCGTCTAGCAAGGCTCTCATAGGGTCAGGGGTAGCTTTTGTGACAGTGACAGGGGGCGTAAATGTGTGGTCTAGTCCCGCAGGGAACTGCTCCTGGGGAATAGCTCGAGATGGAACTACGGGGGTAGGTTCAAGTGGTGGTGGCGATTGTGGAGAGGATGGTACAGATGCTTCAACTCCAAGTGCCTCAGCGGCTAGTTTTAGTAACGGGATAGGGGATTTGTCGTCAATGATGGAGTACGGGGTAGCCGGTGTGCGTGATAAAGTTGGTAGTCCCTTCTCTTGTGAGGGCACAGTGAGGTTTTCGAGGATGACCTCAGAGGGTCGGCGGTGAGGGACAACAGAGACAATGGGAGTAGACATGATAGAGGGTGAGGCCATGATACGTATTTTGGTTGGTGGTCTCCCTGTTTATATCTTTCGTCCAGCCCCTTCGGCGGTAGGATGTTGCCGATAGAAGTCGGCGATAAGATCAGCTGAGTGTCGTACATTTTCCAAGGGTTCCCACGAACTGTCACTCATGGGAAAACCCTTCCACTGAACTAGGAATTGAAGTTTGCGCCCTCGGCCATACAACCTTGATTGCAGGATGCGCTCTACTTCGAATTCCTCTTCTCCTTCGATAAGGTCAGGTGGAGGCCGCGCGAAGTTTTCCCCATGTAGTTCCGTCTCCTTATATGGCGTAAGAAGGTTTGCGTGAAACACGGGGTGAATCTTCCAAGCCTTTGGCAACTCCAGCTCATAGGAGACTTCTGATAAGGCCTTCTTAATTCGGAATGGACCATATCTTTTTGGTGCTAACTTTGCGGTAGGGTAGAAGGTCCGAAGATTCGTCCCTTCTAGCCATACTTGAGCGCCTTCTTGATAGGGGATAAAGCGGGTTCTTCCTCTATTCGCCATCAGTTGTTGCGCGTGTTTGATACAATCTTGCGCGTGCTGCCGTCTGATGACCATTTCTTCCAGACGTTGATCTACTGATGGGGATGTCGTGGGTTTTGGGGTCCACGTCGTTCGCGGTTCCCAACCCATGATGAGGGAAAACGGGGAGTGCTTTGTAGTCGTGTTTGGCCATGAATTATGAGCGAATTGTGCCACGGGCAATGCCTCCGCCCAATTGTCTTGTTGTACGTTGCTCCAGTGGCGAAGATACTGTTCGAGCCATTGGTTTGTTCGTTCTGACTGGCCATCCGTTTGAGGATGATAGGCCGACGAAATATTTTGACGGATACCCAGGGTCGCACACAGTCCCTTCATAAAGGCTGACGTGAACCGAGGATCCCGGTCCGTGATGAGCTTCCGCGGGATGCCATAATGGGGATAGACATGTTGAAGGTATAGCTGCGCCACTCCTTCCGCAGATATCGACTCGTTGCAGGGTATAAAGATCGCTGCCTTTGAACAATCATGGTCGGTGATGGTAAGGATGGAGTCGTACCCCTTTGACGGGGGTAGTTTTGTGATAAAGTCCATAGAAACGACTTCAAAAGGTTCCGCATCTGGGTCTGTGGTTATAGGGAACAAATGCGGTTTTTGTCGATGAGGATTTATTTTGTTGGCTTGACACGTTGCGCATCCTTTGACGTACTCCTCTACGTCTTTCCACATGTTGGGCCACCAGTAGTCTCGCCGTAGTAGTTCATAAGTGTTGGCAATTCCCGGATGTCCCATGCTAGGAGTGTCGTGGAAAAAGGTGATTACCCCCCGCTTAAGGTCGTTGTCCCCGACAACGACAAGGGCCTCTCCTTTCCACCATAAGCCATTCAACTTCTTCAAATTGTACGGTTCTACCCAACGTAGAACGTCTTTCTCATCGAGGTTTTGTGAGATTTGAGTCCAGATGTCCATATCGTGCATAGACACTTCCACTGCGCATGCGAACCGGTCAGCGGGAAGGACAATAATATCGTTATTATCTCCTTCCCCTGTTCCATGATCAGGCCGTCGGGATAAGGCGTCCGCACGACTATTGCGGCATCCTGGGATATGTTTTAAGATAAAATCATATTCCGATAACTCCAGGAATTCACGCGCGACTCGTCTACTGATCTTCCTTGGCTCCTTCCAGTATTGGAGATTGGCGTGGTCGGTGTGAATGATGATTTTGTGAGGGGATCCCGCCAAGTACGTTCTCCAAGCTTGTAACGCCTTCACTATTGCCAGCAGTTCTCGGTCATAGATGTCGTAATTGCGCTCTGCTTGGCTTAGCGATTCAGAGTGAAACGCTACCGGGTGTAGTTTTTTGTCCGGGCCTATTTGATTTAGTACAGCCCCTATCGCGACACTTGATGCGTCTACTTCTAGTTCAAACGGCTTTTCCAAGTCGGGAAAGAGAAGCACCGGTTCATCACCGATACATTGCTTGATGGCGTCGAATGCGTCTTGTTGTTTTTGTCCCCATTGCCACCCCATTTCCTTTTTTGTTAGATCATGAAGTGGCCGTGCCTTTGCGGAGAATCCTCGGATGAATCTTCGGTAGAAATTACAAAAGCCCAAAAAGGCTCGTACTTCTTTGAGGTTCTTCGGCGGTTGCCATTCTTGGACGCCTCGGACTTTGACCGGATCCATCTGAATGGTTCCGTGTCCGATTATAAGTCCCAGGTATTCCACTTGGCGCACCTCAAATACACATTTCTCTGGTTTGACGTAAAGGTCCTGCTCTTCACAGATCCTCAACACCTCGTGTAGTACGGCTCGGTGATGTGGTAAATCGTCGGTGGTAGCAATTAGGATATCGTCCATATAGACGATTACCTCTCCTGTTTGAACCAGAGTTCGAAAGAGGTCATCCATCATTGCTTGGAACGTCGATGGGGAGTTGGTGAGTCCGAAGTACATAACTAAGGGTTCGAAAAGCCCTTGATTAGTTTTGAACGCCGCCTTCCATTCGTCGCCTTTTTTAATACGAACGTTGTTGTATCCTCAGCGAATATCCAATTTTGAATATAGGCGCGCTCCCCGTATTTGATCAATAAGTTCTGGGATTAAAGGAAGGGGGTATTGGTTTCGTACAGTGATGTCGTTGAGGCGTCGATAGTCTTGGACTGGCCGCAGTTTTCCGTCCTTCTTTTTTATGAAGAAGAAGGAGGATGCGTAGGGTGACTTCGACGCTCGAATGTACCCTTTTTCTAGTTGCTCGGTAAGGAAGGCGGTGAGTGCTACCCCTTCGTCCTGTGTTAGCGGATAGACTTTACAGTCTAGTGTGGCTGGGGCGTTTGGCAGTAGATCGATAGCGTGGTCCCATGGTCGCGCAGGGGGAAAGCGGTTAGAGGCTTCTTCCGAGAATACTTTGGCATGTCGTCGGTATTCTTCGGGTACCATGTCTTCAAATGTGCGCTGGGGTTTTTTCATTGCTTCCCGTTGCGCTAATTCTGATGCCGTAGTGGTTTTTCGTAGCCACGCAATATGGGGCTCTTGCTCCTCGTCCATCAACTGTTCCCATGCCTCCTCGTCAAGTTCATACGTCTCCAACACCCGAATGGAAGCTTCCATGGGCGTGGCTTCGTCTGACAAGTGCAAGCTAGTGATGACGACTGGTTGCCATTCTTCATCAAGCGTAGCATCCCCCCACCTAATTTTGGGTTCGAACGCTGTGAACCATGGGTATCCCAGGATCACTTCGTCTCTTCCTAAATTTGTTACTAGGAAACGAAGTGTCTTTTCCTCCTTCCCGGTTCGCACCACGAGGTCAGCGTATTGTGTGATAGCGCCATCTTGGTTATGAGTTCCGTCTACATTCCATATTCTGATGGAATTAGTGGCAGTTCGCGTTGAGATCTGAAGTCGTTTGAGTAAAGCTGAACAGATAAAATTGTCTGTTGCTCCAGAGTCTATCAAAACTTGTCTTTCGGCCGTCGCGTGCGCAGATTTGAACAAGACGGGGACTCTCATTGATCGATATCTGCTATGGTACACGTTAAGATTGAGTGCTCTAGCCCAGGCCGCCGGGTTCAAGCGTCGGGAAAATCCTCTCTTCCGAATAATTTTTCTACCATCAGATCGCGCACTTCCTGGCTCTGCGCCTTCATCGCTGCGATCTGAGCATCCGCCTGTTCTTCAACCGAAAGTACGCGATTAGACTGTATGGTGATAGCAGAGACGGCGGGAGTTGGTACACTTGTAGTCGCGGGAGTCGATGAGGTGGTTGTGGATAAAGCCGCGCGCGTGCCCTTTTGTGGACAGTTACGCGCGATATGCCCCTTCTCACGGCACCTAAAACATTTGCCATCCTTTTGAAGCTGGAGCTTGTCAGCATCTGTAATGGTGACATTGGCTCGAGCTCGTCCAACGTCCATGGCGTTGGGGTCTCGTGTTTTGCTGAGGGCTTGTACCCATTGTTCTCGCGATTGAGTCCCCCTTCTTCACGGCTTTCCTCCTTTCCCAAGTTGCTCCTTGAGGACAAGGTACTCGGCTTGTTGCAGCCTTGCGGCATCTTTCCACTGTTCCCAGTTAATAGGATGTTGGAATCGTACAGCGTTAACAACTAACGCGTTCGGCAACCCATCTTGGAACATATCGAGTGTAATGGGGTCATCGAGATTATACCCCGCCTTTCCGGCGAGATTCTGGAACTGCACGATGTACGAATCGATGTCTTCTCCCTTCATTGTAAGGCTTGGGAGTGCTTTGCGCGCTTTAGTTTGTTCAGCAGTGTCGGTGTAGGCCTGGATAAAGCGCGTATGAATCGTGTCCCACAAATTATTTTCATGGTGGAGCACTCCATTGTTGATCTGTCCTTCCAGCCACTGCGCTTGTTCGTCGACCCAATCGTCTACCAACGGTCCTCTAATGTAAGAGAGGAACGTCATAGCTCTCTGATAAGGAATGGCTAACTGGTCCACATTGGGGTTCATTCCTCTGTACAGTGTGAAGGCTCTAAGGAACGCTTTGCTTTGTTCCCTGTTGCCGTCAAATTGAGGGGGTGGGTTTCCTCCCAATCATCCATGGCCTCCTGGTGCAGGCGCGATCGGGGCAGGGGCAGCGCCTCCGCCACCGCCACCGCCACCGCCCGGGACTCCTCCTCCAGGCGGTGGACCTCCCCCGGAAGCGGGGATTCCTCCTCCCGGCGGCGCACCTCCTCCTGATGCAGGGACGCCTCCTCCTGTTGCTGTAAGGGTGGTGCTTGCTTGACTTTGTGACATCGGGAACGATGACGCTGGTAGATTGGTTACAGGTACTGTGATACTGGGAGAGTCTGGTTGGTCTGTGTCAAGCCCTACTCCTTTTGTCGTAAATGGTCCTACTCCTAGGTCGTTGGGTACAGGTCTGAACGTGTACCACTGTCCTTCAGTTTTGGAATACTCAATGAAGGCCCAAAGTCGTTTGTCTTCCAAGTAGTGGATGGGCTTGTAGGCGTTTTCTTTTGGTTCGAAGATGTAATATCCCGAGTACTCCTGACTTTCTCTCCAGACAGCCGATCCTTTGACTTTGTCTGAGAGTTCGTCGCTATGAAGGAGTTCGATATACTCAGGGCTAAACTTGGTTCTGCTTCGGCTGGATGAAGCCACGATGAAAGAGTTCTGACTTAATGTAACGCCACCACAGGGGCGTTAAGTACGACATGTACTTCAAGTCAATTGTCAGGGGGTTCTGGTAGAGCGAGTCGGATTAGGACTCAGTCCGGTGATGAATAAGAGTCGTTCTAGCTTTGAAAGCTTTATCGACCTTAGTCAGGGAAAGCGAGGCTCAAACACAAAGGCGAGCCAGGGACTTAAGCGCGAAGGCAAGTCAAGGACGGATTCGTGAGTACTGATGTGGTATTTACACAAGAAGTCAGAACTACCGTACAAGCTAGGTAGTGTGCGACTTATATACATGTACACAGTGTTTGGTTATGCCAAACACATGGCGCAATCCTAGGATACGGGTCCTAGTGAGCTTATCGTACTATGAGTCATATCGAAAGTACTAGTAGTTTCCGCGGAGTCACGCGGGACTCTGACGTCGTCAGCGGATTCTAAAAGTCGTAAAACCTACCGATGGTACGATCATGGGGTAGGCGCGAGATAAGGGCCGAGACCTGAATCAAAACGGATCCTAACCGTAAACGAGTCACAAGGCGATCGATGGAATGGAAGCGACGAGAAGGAATAGTCGAGCGATGAAAATGGTAAAAGTAAAAGTTCGTAACACTGAGCCCAGTATACTCTGACTAAGGTTGATAAGCTCTCGAAGCTAGATCGACTCTTATTCATCACCGAACTGAGTCCTAACCGACTCGCTCTACCCGAACCCCTGACAGATTGACTTCGAAGTACACGTCGTACTTAACGCCCCCGTGGTGGCGTTACATTAAGTCAGAACTCTTCCATCGTGGCTTCATCCAGCCGAAGCAGAACCAAGTTTAGCCCCGAATACATCGAACTTCTTCATAGCGACGAACTCTCAGACAAAGTCAAAGGATCGGCTGTCTGGAGGGAAAGTCAAGAATATTCGGGATACTATATCTTCGAACCAAAAGAAAACACCTACAAACCTATCCACTATCTAGAAGATAAACGACTTTGGGCCTTCATCGAATATTCCAAAACTGAAGGACAGTGGTACACGTTCAGACCTGTACCCAACGACCTAGGAGTAGGACCATTTACGCCAAAAGGAGTAGGACTTGACACAGACCAACCAGACTCCCCGAGCATCCCAGTACCCGTTACCAACCTGCCAGCATCATTGTTCCCTAGTACAACGATGTCACAAAGTCAAGCAAGCACGACCCTCACAGCAACAGGAGGGGGTGTCCCCGCATCCGGAGGAGGGGCACCATCCGGAGGAGGAGTCCCCACGTCCGGGGGAGGTCCACCATCTGGAGGAGGAGTCCCCGCTCCCGGAGGAGGACCGCCACCTGGAGGAGGAGCTCCAGGCGGTGGCGGTGGCGGTGGCGGTGGCGGTGGCGGAGGCACGGCCCCTGCTCCGATAGCGCCCGCGCCAGGAGGACATGGACAGTTGGGAGGAAACCCACCCCCGCAATTTGATGGCAACAGGGAGCAAAGTAAATCGTTCCTAAGAGCCTTCACGTTGTACAGAGGGATGAACCCCAACATGGACCAATTAGCCATCCCTTACCAAAGGGCTATGACGTTCCTTTCCTATATCAGAGGACCGTTGGTAGATGATTGGGTTGATGAACAGGCACAGTGGCTAGAAGGACAGATTAACAACGGAGTGCTCCACGGCGAAAATAACTTGTGGAACATGATCCATACGCGCTTCGTCCAAGCCTACACCGACACTGCGGAACAAACTAAAGCACGCAAAGCACTCCCAAGCCTTACAATGAAGGGAGAAGACATCGATTCATACATCGCACAATTTCAGAACCTCGCCGGGAAGGCGGGGTACAACCTCGACGACCCTATCACACTTGATATGTTCCAGGACGGATTGCCAAACGCGTTAGTTATTAACGCTGTACGGTTTCAACACCCTATTAACTGGGAACAGTGGAAAGATGCCGCAAGGCTACAGCAGGCTGAGTACCTTGTCCTCAAGGAGCGACTTGGGAAAGGAGGGAAACCGCGAAAAAGAGGGACCCATTCACGAGAACAATGGGTACAAGCCCTCAGCAAAACACGAGACCCTAACGCCATGGATGTTGGACGAGCTCGCGCCAATGTCACAATCACGGACGCTGACAAGCTCCAGCTTCAAAAGGATGGCAAATGTTTTAGGTGCCGTGAGAAGGGGCATATCGCGCGTAACTGTCCACAAAAGGGCGCGCGCGCGGCTCTATCCGCAACCACCCCATCGACTTCCACGACTACAAGTGTACCAACTCCCGCCATCTCTTCTGTCACCATACAGTCTAATCACATACTTTCGGTTGAAGAACAGGCGGATGCTCAGATCGCAGCGATGAAGGCGCAGAGCCAGGAAGTGCGCGATCTGATGGTAGAAAAGCTGTTTGGAAGAGAGGATTTTCCCGACGCTTGAACCCGGCGGCCTGGGCTAGAGCACTCAACCTTAACGTGTATCATAGCAGATATCGATCAATGAGAATTCCCGTCTTGTTCAAATCTGCGCATGCGACGGCCGAAAGACAAGTTTTGATAGACTCAGGAGCAACAGACAATTTTATCTGTTCAGCTTTACTCAAACGACTTCAGATCTCGACATGAACTGCCGCTAATTCCATCAGAATATGGAATGTAGACGGAACTCATAACCAAGATGGCGCCATCACACAATACGCCGACCTCGTGGTGCGAACCGGGAAGGAGGAGAAGACACTTCGTTTCCTGGTGACAAATTTAGGAAAAGACGAAGTAATCCTGGGATACCCGTGGTTCACAGCGTTCGAACCCAAAATAAAATGGGGGGATGCTACGCTTGATGAAGAGTGGCAACCAGTCGTCATCACTAGCTTGCACTTGTCAGACGAAGCCACGCCCATGGAAGCTTCCATTCGGGCGTTGGAGACGTATGAACTTGACGAGGAGGCATGGGAACAGTTGATGGACGAGGAGCAAGAGCCCCATATCGCGTGGCTATGAAAAACCACTACGGCATCAGAATTAGCGCAACGAGAAGCAATGAAAAAACCCCAGCGCACATTTGAAGACATGGTACCTGAAGAATACCGACGACACGCCAAAGTATTCTCAGAAGAAGCCTCTAACCGTTTTCCCCCTGCACGACCATGGGACCACGCTATCGACCTGTTGCCAAACGCTCCAGCCACACTAGACTGTAAAGTCTATCCATTAACGCAGGACGAAGGGGTAGCACTCACCGCCTTCCTTACCGAACAACTAGAAAAAGGGTACATTCGAGCGTCGAAGTCACCCTACGCATCCTCCTTCTTCTTCATAAAAAAGAAGGACGGAAAGCTACGGCCGGTCCAAGACTATCGACGCCTCAACAACGTCACTGTACGAAACCAATACCCCCTTCCTCTGATCCCAGAACTTATTGATCGAATACGGGGAGCGCGCCTATATTCAAAATTGGATATTCGCTGGGGGTACAACAATGTTCGAATTAAAGAAGGCGACGAATGGAAGGCGGCGTTCAAAACTAATCAAGGGCTTTTCGAACCCTTAGTTATGTACTTCGGACTCACCAATTCCCCATCAACATTCCAAGCAATGATGGATGACCTCTTTCGAACTCTGGTTCAAACAGGAGAGGTAATCGTCTATATGGACGATATCCTAATTGCTACCACCGACGATTTACCACGTCATCGAGCCGTACTACACGAGGTATTGAGGATCTGTGAAGAGCAGGACCTTTACGTCAAACCAGAGAAATGTGTATTTGAGGTGCGCCAAGTGGAATACCTGGGACTTATAATCGGACACGGAACCATTCAGATGGATCCGGTCAAAGTCCGAGGGATCCAAGAATGGCAACCGCCGAAGAACCTCAAGGAAGTACGAGCCTTTTTGGGCTTTTGTAACTTCTACCGAAGATTCATCCGAGGATTCTCCGCAAAGGCACGGCCACTTCATGATCTAACAAAAAAGGAAATGGGGTGGCAATGGGAACAAAAACAACAAGACGCATTTGACGCCATCAAGCGATGTATCGGTGATGAACCGGTACTTCTTTTTCCCGACTTGGAAAAGCCATTCGAACTAGAAGTGGACGCATCAAATGTCGCGATAGGGGCCATACTAAATCAAATAGGCCCAGACAAAAAACTACACCCAGTAGCGTTTCACTCCGAATCACTAAGCCAAGCAGAGCGCAATTACGACATTTATGACCGAGAACTGTTGGCAATAGTGAAAGCGTTACGGGCCTGGAGAACGTATTTGGCAGGATCCCCTCATAAAATAATCATTCACACCGACCACGCCAACCTCCAGTATTGGAAAGAGCCGAGGAAGATCAGTAGACGAGTCGCGCGCGAATTCCTGGAGTTGTCAGAATATGATTTTATTTTAAAGCATATTCCAGGATGTCGCAATGGTCGTGCGGACGCCTTATCCCGAAGGTCCGACCATGGAACAGGGGAAGGAGACAACAATGACATTATCATTCTTCCTGCTGAACGATTCGCCCGCGCAGTAGAAGTGTCTATGCACGACATGGACATTTGGACTCAAATTTCACAAAACCTCGATGAAAAAGACGTTTTGCGATGGGTGGAGCCATATAATTTGAAGAAATTAAATGGCTTATGGTGGAAAGGCGAGGCCCTTGTCGTTGTCGGGGACAACGATCTTAAGAGGGGGGTAATCACCTTTTTCCACGACACTCCTAGTATGGGACACCCGGGAATTGCCAACACTTACGAACTGTTACGACGGGACTATTGGTGGCCCAACATGCGGAAAGACGTAGAGGAGTATGTCAAAGGATGTGCAACGTGTCAAGCCAACAAATAAACCCTCATCGACAAAACACCGCATTTATTTCCGATAACAACAGATCCAGATGCGGAACCTTTTGAAGTCGTCTCTATGG
>WTXK01001027.1:0-11735 GCA_025769895.1 Lactarius psammicola
ATTACCTACAGGCCAGTAGCAAGTGCCTAACGGTGCATGTGAAAACCCCATTTTGTCGACAATCCCTGACTTGTGTTTCCTGATCTACCCACCCTTGTCTCCCACTAACCTTTCCTCCTTTACCCAGAGAAGTCCTCCACGTACGCCTGTCCCATGAGGACACAAGCTATCCTTTCACCACCCCCTTTGAAAAAAGGGACCCTGAGGGGTTAGAGCGAGGGCTGGAATCAAGGGTCAAGAACTGGGGGGGGGTCTGGAAGGTGACACAGGGCCAACATCCGACACTGGGTAGAAGGCGCACTGACATGTCTTTAGCCCATTTTGAGTGCGGGACCTCTGTTAGGCTACAATTCTTTACCACCGGTGAGCCCCCGGAGTTTACGTACAGAGTAGTTAGGCACACACAGTCACGTGTTTTTGTACTAGCTGTACTGCCCCACGTTAATCAAGATTTAAAAAAAAAAAAAAAAAAAAAAAAGAAACCTGGCTCTGCTATGACTAGTTGTCGCCACGATGAAAGAGTTCTGACTTAATGTAACGCCACCACAGGGGCGTTAAGTATGGCATGTACTTTCTAAGTCAATCGTCAGATGTTCTGGTAGAGCGAGTCGATTAAGACTCAGTCCGGGGATGAACAAGAGTTGAACAAGCGTCTGAAGCTTATCAACCTGAGTAAGGGAAGCTGGGCTCAAGCACGAAGGCGAGCGAAGTCAGGGACTCAAACACAAAGGTGAGTCAAAGGTAGTCTTTGGCGAGAACTGATGTGGTATTACACAAGAAGTCAGAACTGCAGTACAAGCCAGTCCGACTACGACCTATATACTAGTACAAGCCCAAAGAGACAACAACAGGGCCACATAGCTAGGTAAACAGATGGCGCCATGAGGAACATATGGGCATGAAGGGTATCATACGATATCAAAGATAGGACACAGGTCTAGGTCAACTATCAGTGACATGTCTGTGGACGTGGTGGTCAGAGGACCAGGTAACAGTCATATCATGACGTATAGTAGGAGTCATCAGTCATTGTATCGTAGAGGCGTAAGGCCTCATCAGTCAAGAGACAAGTCACAAGGGACGTCAGGTGTGAAAGGAAGTCAAAGATAAAGAAGCGAAGCTGTCTATGAAGGCAGACATGTGAGGGGTCTGGATGTAGGATGACATCGAGGGGAAAGATAGTAAAGATAACAAAGACAAAGCTGTCCATGACATACGAGGCATGTGGGAATCAAGACAGGTCGTATGAAGCAGGGGAAAGAGTCACAAAGATAGGAATCCATGGATAGAGGGACGCATGGCATCAACTTCAGGGAACATGGGAAGAAGTCCCCTTCGCAGTACATCGCAAGGCAAGAAATCGTAACATAATGTCTACTTTCACAGTGGCCCACCTGGAAGGGTTCAGGTGGTATAGTTCTGCCTTGTCCAGCAAAGCTGAGTTCCAGACAGAGTATCAACTCTTTTAACACATTTGGTGGACCAAGCAGCCATACTTCCACAGACACTACCCCTGTTCCCACACCAATGCAGCTGCCAATGATGCCTGGCACAGGAACACTGATAGCTGAGCTCTCAGGTGAACTTTTTATATATAATTTGTTGTCCCTTTTTTGGCACTGATCATTAAGAGCAGTCAAGTCTGTGTTGCCAACTGAGACTCCTGTGAAGAGGCATATGATGCTCAAGTCACCCGAGTCACCTGTGCCTGTCTTGCATGTCAATACAGACCTGATCTTTGCTGATGGCTTGACCAAACTCATGCTAACCAACCAGTGCCCACTAATCCATGTGATTGTTCAGGACATGATTGAGAATCTCCAGGCTTCCCTATTGTTTCAAAATGCCTTCCTGGATGCAAATGATGCTTTCACCCTGACCAGGGATGCTGTTATGATTTCTTGCCTTGCGATGTACTGCGAAGGGGAACTCCACTCATTTTCCCTGAAGTTGATGCCTTCACTTCCCTTATCCACGGACACTCCATTTTTCTGATATCTTTCCTCTACATCATTGACTCTTCCTGATTCCAGAATGTGATGACTTACTATCAAGTAAGTCAACGGTACTTGGGGCACTTAGGGAGTAGACGAGGGATATGGGGGACAAGGAAGATGATGATGAAGAGAGCAGAGAGGATGGCTTTAAACACAAGCAAAGGAGCAAGAAGGCAGAGCAAACTGGAGAGGGAGAGCAGTGCAGTAGACTATGACCTTGCAAGTGGGAGTTCACAAGTGGACAGTCTGAGGGACTGTCCATTGTATTGCTCTAGCTTATATACCTGGCTACATGGTGTTTACATAATGGAATACTCTGGAAACTCATAGAAGCTTTATAAATACCGTCCAATGGCAATAGTCTCTCTGGGAATATCCTGGAAGCTTGTGGAAGCTCTATAATTACCATCCAATGGCAGTAATCTCTCTGAGACCTGGTGACCTTTTCCGCAGTTCTTCTGTGGAAACTGGTAGAAGTCTGTAGAAGGTTATAGAACCTTCTACAAGGAACTAGTCACGTGACAGATCACGTGACCCTCAGAGTATAGTTTCAAACTCCGACCTCGAACTTCCTAATTAGGAAGTTGATTACATAATACCAGACCAGTCCGGACTGGCCTTAACTCTTGAGTCATAACCTAAGCTTGACGGTTCATGACACAGAACACCTTGTAACTTATGGACAGCTCTTGCCTTTCTTATCTTTCCCCTTGATGTCACCCAGACCCATCATCTGCCTGCCTTATGGACAGTATCATTCCTCTTATCTTTGATCCCCTTTCACCCTTGATGTCCTTTATGGTTGATCCTTTGTCAACATGGCACTATGCCTTCCCACCATACATCATAGCATGATGACTACTTGGTACTTATGACCACTACATCCACCGATATATCACTGATAGTTGACTTGTGACCCTGATCCTATCTTTGATACTGTACTATACTTTTGCACCCATACAGTCCCTTATAGTGCCATCTGTTTACTTCTTGGTTGGCTCTGCTGTTGTCCCTTTGGAGCCTGTACGAGTATATAAGTCCTATACTACCTGGCCTGTACAGTAGACTTGCCTTCTTGTGTAATACCACATCTGTTACGCTCACACGGGCAGTCATGTGATGTGCAACTAAGTCTAGTTCGGGGTAGAGTGAAATCAGGTCAGGGTCTCAGTTCAATGATGCACAAGTAGCACATGGAGCAAGGCTCAACATGGCACAGAGGAAGTGACTCAAAGGTCCTTCTGAATAACAGAGGTGAGGCAAAAGACAAAGGCCCGCACGTTCAACTAAAGGTATCCTCAGAAAGGAATCCCTCTAGAGTCTGTGAGACTGAAGTAGTATGTGATTCAAGAAGAAGTCAAGTCTACCGTACAAGCTAGGTATACTACGACTTATATACTAGTACAGCACCAAAGAGTCACAAACAGATGGTGCAACCCTAGGATCTGGGTCCTAGGAATGAGTCATCCTATAGTACATGTGATAATAGTAAAAGAACACCATGGAAGGCCATAGAACAAGTCATCAGTCAGCAAGTCCAAACCATGTGATAATTGAGATAAGAAGTCCGGCACTTGTATATATATGGAAGGAAATGAGTAAGAAGATATGAGTAAGTAAAGAAAGTGTCTGGATTCGTAACAACATCAGTGTCTCACAAATGACCTTTTGACTTGCCAAGTTGCGCTTGAGTCCCCACTTATGCTCACATCTACACTTAAGCCTAGTCTTTTCCCTCTATAGTTCTTGAGCATCAGGAGCTCAAGTAACTCTTGTTCATCCCCAAACTGAGTCCTAACTGACTCACTCTCTTCCCATTACCTGAAGTTAACTTAGAAGTACACATTGTACTTAATGCCCCTGTGGTGGTGTTACAGATGCTCTTAGCATTGCTGCAGAGAACCACAAACCCAGCAGTGCTATTGTACAACAGCGACTTCAAGCCAACAATGAATATATGGCCAGGCTCATTTCCCTGATATGTTTCATGATTTTGAAGACAACTTCACTGATGTCAATTGACAGCCACGCACATGGATATCCCATTTTTGTGCTGAAGTCAAGGAGTGCTGCAATGCAGTTAGCGTAGTGGCATTCTTTGCTATTGGCTTAGCACCTGAAATTGCCCAGGTGATTCAGAGGCAAATATCAATCTATACCTATACATTCCCAATTGCATTTGGTGTTGCGCAGCATAAAGCGCAGCATACAGGAATGGTTCTCACCTTGTGTAAGGGAGAAGAGTAGTTTTAGAGAGTAGAGTGGATGTGCAAGTAGTGGTGAGTGAGATGATGTATTCGCAGTCTTCCTACAGGGGGATTATATACCCTATGGTCCCACCATGTCCAAAACACGTAAAGTGATGAGTAAAGGCGTCCACAATATCGCGTTTTCACACATGCCTGATAGAAGACACCATATACGGAGTGCGTAGACTCCACATGGTCATGAGACGTGATACGCCCACTATGGTGCGCATCCTAATTGCCTTGTTAGGCAATCATACTACCGTAATGTCGTAACTACTATAGATAAGAGCCTTACGTACTTATCACGTTCCAACACTCCCCCTTACTTAGTGTAGTAGTATAGTATACTAAGTAAGTATATAATTCAATAGTCTAAAACTCTTAGTTAGACTTTGAACTGCTCGACATCTTTGAGTCCCATTGTATAAGACAAATGTACGAACTACCGTCTTGTAATATTACAAGGTAAGGTAGTTTGTCGCGAACGACATGGTGAAGCAATACGACATTATGAATGTCTCCAACTTCAAGCCTATGAGAGCCATCAGCTGATGAAGAATGTAAGGCATCAAATGCTTTTATCTTCTTGCTTTTAATGACAAGAAAAAGCGATGCACGTGGAAGGGATTATAGGACACGGGATAGATTTGTGTCCTAAGTTCCTTCACACTCTCCATCAGTTGTTGTTCTCTGGTAAGCCATGGGCGAGCGAAACTCTAGCCCTAGTTGTTCCCTAAATTTAAGGAACTTTATGCGACCCAGATTTTTAGTAAATAGGTCTGCAGGATTTTCGGCTCCTTCAATAAAGAATAATTCTATCTTCTTTTCACAGATGACTTCACGAATGTAATGGTGACGCAAGTCAATATGCTTGATCCGTTTCTCCTGAACAGGATTAGAAGATAGGAATATGGAGCCTTGATTATCTCCGCATAATGGAATAGGTGCTAGATTTATTCCTAGTTCACTGAAAAGTGAACGAATCCAGACCAATTGTCTGCTTGTATCACACAGCGACATATATTCTGCTTCAGTGGAAGAGAGTGCAATGGATTTTTGCGCTCTAGAATTCCAACAGAATACTCCATTTGCCAATTTTACTAAAAAGCCTGTAGTAGACTTTCTCATAACTGGATCTGAAGCCCAGTCAGAATCTGCATATGCTATTAAGCCACCATTACTTTTGCCATTGTAGACTAAAGCATAATTAGAGGTACCTAATAAGTAGCAGCAAATATACAATGTGCGTTTTAGGTGATCCTCAGATGGATTGGCTGCAAATTGCGCCATTTTGGTGACAGCATAAGCAATGTCTGGTTGCGTTCCAATCATTATGTATAGGAGTGATCCTATAACTTGTTGATATGAAGCGCGTAGCTCTGGTGATGCAGTTCCCTTATTAGGGGTAGGATGATACCCTTCCGGTAACGGTGTAGGGACTGACTTAGAGTTAATAAGTTTAAAACACTGCAATACTTTCTGCAGGTAATCCATTTGATCAACAAGGATTCTCCCTTTAGAACGTAGTATGTGCATGCGTAAAAACTCTTTGGTATCACCCAAATCTCTACATTCCCAAATAGCCATAAAGCGCTTCTTTAGGGAATCAATGTCTTTTTTATTTTCTCCAAGAAAGAGTACATCGTCGACATAAACAATGATGACTATTGTTTTGTCTTTATTGACAAATAGACCTGAGTCTGATAATAGTCTTGTGCAGCCTAATGAGCTCATTGACTTATCCAGCGCTCTCCACCAAGCAAGAGCAGCTTGTTTAAGTCCATATATAGCTTTCTTAAGGCGCATTACTTTATTTTGTTGGCCAGGGATTTTAAACCCTTCAGGCTGTTCCATGTAGAGTTCCTTATCGAGGTCTCCATATAGGAAGGCTGTTTTGATGTCTAGTCCAGAGATGTGCCAATTTCTCAATGCTGCAAGCACGAGCATCATGTGGACTGTCTCAAACCATACCACTGGCAAGAATATTTCATCATAGTCTATGCCTTCAACCTGTGAAAAGCCTTTGGCTACAAGCCTAGCTTTTTTACAGCCATCTGACTTTAAGTCAAATACCCATCGATTTTTAATGACCTTTCTGCCTTTCGGTGGGTCAACAAGTTCAAAGACTTTACGTTTGCAAAGAGACTCTAACTCTTCATGACACGCAGTACGCCACTCCTCCTGTGAACTACTTGGCATTTTTAGAATGTCCCGAAAGGTCCATTCGCGAATATTAGAGGTATCAGGTGACTCTAGATCTATTGGTGAAACTGCTTTGGCAAGCAGAAGATCTAGAAATTTGACTCCCCCTTCCTGAGCAAGGCGGGTCAGCAATTGCTGATCTACTTCATCCTCTGAAGTGAGGGGACTTTCACTCTGTATACTTGGAGGATCAATCACAGGTTGCTCAGGAATGTCTCCTGGAACTGACTGATCTTGACATGAACGCAACCAGGAGCTAACCGGCTGGTTATCTATCAATCGCTGCCAAGTACGAGTCCGCTCGATATCACGTACAATTTGTGTAGGAGGTTTATCTCCGTACGTGTTATCAGGAAGAGTAGTAGGTTTCCTAGCACGGCCAGACCTCCTAGGTTGACTAGGACCAGGTACTGGTGCAGGTGGTGCAGGTGGGGCTTGCTGCGATCCTGATCCTCCAGCACTGCTGGATGGACCAACCCCGGCGGGTTGGGGAGCACTTCCCCCTATTGGAGGCTCAGGTGGAGTAAAGTCATCATCACCAGGAGTGGTATCATCTTTAGTAGTTGGCTTCTTAGAAGCTTTCTTATCTAATTGAGTTACACCACTAGGTTTACTCCGAGAATGTTCCAAAGAACACCTAGGAATAATAACTTATCAAAAAGTGCTTTGTCTGAATAGAACAAAGTGTTGGGTGTGCGCATGAAAACATCAGCCTTCATTCCAGTTCCTCTACCAAGGTAGATCATAAGCTCGCTTTTAGGTGATAGTTTATTCACCCAACGCGCTTCTGGAATATGCACATAAGCACCACAACCAAACACCCGTAGATGAGATATATCAGGGATCTCATTGTTTAATAGCTTATAAGGAGTCTGCCATTTAAGACGACTCATAGGAGTTCTATTATAACAATGTGCAGCATGTATAACTGCAAATTCCCACCAGGATTGAGGTAAGCAAGCATCAAGATGCATTGCTTGCGCTTTATCCATAATTGTGCGCATAAAGCGCTCAGCGCGCCCATTTTGCTGTGGCGTATGTGGCACAGACTGTAGCACTGTAATGCCGTCATCTTTTAATTGCTTAATAAAAGCACCTGATTTGTATTCACCGCCAGCATCGGACATCCATTCTTTTATGGTAGCATTAAATTGATTTTTTATTAATGCAAGCCACTGCTTTAAGGCATTAATAGCAGAGCCTTTATCCCATAAAAGAGTGATCCATGCATATGAAGTATAATTGTCAAGAAAGACGATAAAATACTTGTATTTATGATATGACGGTACAGGGAAACTTTTCAAATCAGAATGAATCCGATTGAAAGAAGCTTTTGCCCTTGTATCAGAAGGAGGATGAGATGCAGCAGGCATTTTTCCTTGCGCACAACCAGGACATAATCCTGTAGTTGTAGGAATAGTAATCCCTTTAGGAAAACCAATAGTGTGATCTTTAGCTCGTCTTAGAACCTCATTAGATGGGTGACCAAGGCAACGATGCATAAGATCATGATCTAACTTGTAGATTACGGATGTATTATCATCCTGTAACTCAACTAGATTTATTGTAGTGGCATCCAGCCAAAACAATGATTGTCCAAACACAAGGGGTTTACATTGGACAATAATATTACTTTTGTTAAGCAAGTTTATATGCTGCGAATTCCCCATAACGCGCATTCCTTGCTGTAGAAATACTCCCATAGAGAGTAGACGCGTACTCATAGAAGGTATATAGAATACTGGATAAACTCGTGTAGTTACAAGTTTATTATTAATGTAATGCCGTAGCAATACAGTGCCAGTACCTTCTACATATATTTTATGAGCCGCAGTCTTGACAGGTATTCTGTCAGATTTGGCTAATGGCGTATAATCAATGAAGTCACTAATATTATTAGTGAAGTGTGCTGATGCTCCTGAATCAAGGAGCCACATTGCTTCTGTACGCTTTCGACACTCAGCGCATTCACTGAAGTACTGATTGTGTTCACACTTTAGGGAATCAAGAACACTTTGCATATTATACAATTCAGTCACTTCATTTACATGCGATCTCTGTACTGTATAATTACAACTGCCACCCTTTAACCCACTTAGGAAGGGGGCTGATACTGTATAGAGTTCAGCATGTGACACTTTAGTCATGAAGGGAACATACCCTTCATCATCGGAACCCCAATCAAGAATGTCCGAAGGGACATCTTCATCGGGTCCGGTTAGAAACGTCTCCGGAGTCGCGGCACATGACACAAAAGGTGAAGTAAGGGTTCCAAACCCTTCAGGTGTAGCAGGACGATTCAAGAGTTCTTGCTTGCGCAAGTACTCTTGATGATCTCTGTAAATGGCATCAATTTGTTCATTAGAGGTCATCCTACTAATTGGCATATGTTGCCAAGCAGGGTGTGCCCACATTTCCATTATTTCTTTAGCCTCTGGAACAGTGGCTGGATCGACATAAGGAGGTGTCGGGGCTCTGTTATCTTCATCAGAACCCGCCTCAATAGTCAGATCTTCGAAATGTAGTTGTAACACATTGGTGAACTTACTGCTAATCATAGCGGCAAGCTCATCATCGCTCAGCCCGTCGATTCCGATGATTTGTGCGCTGCCCGAAGGCTGCTGCAACATATCAACATTGAAGTCAGAATCAGGATTCCTCGTCCATAAAGTGTTCAATCCTAGGACGCACTTGCGCGTTGAATTCAGTGAAACGCTGCTCAAGCGTCTTTGCAGTTTGGGTAGTAACTGGTACATCCAAACGCTCAGCGAGCGACATAGTCTTGTTGACAGAGGGATAGAAACCAGGTGTCCTCTGAGGAGAGGAAGACTCGACTTCTATACAGGTAGAAACCCCAGATGACCCAATATGAGTAACCTTATGGGTGGTAGGGGGAGCGAGTGCGGCAACTGAGGCAATGTGGGAATGCTGAGGAGCACCACCGTGCTGCTTGCCTTTGCCTTTGCCTCGACCAGAACCACGTCCACCGCACTGCCTATTAGGCTGCTGCTGGTTAGACGGGCCAGGAGCAGAAGGCGCATTCTGCTGCTGGCTACCCTGCTTATTAAAGTGAGGGTCACCGCACTTACACTTTACTGCAGAGATCTTCTGCACAGATTGCGCACCCTTATGCTGTCCACGATTAGATTCAGTCTCGAATTGACTGACTATTGCTGCAGAAACATCGTCGAGTTTTAAGTCGGCGACATTAACATTTCCACAAATAATGGGAATGAGGTTTTCCCATTTTTGTGGAAGTGCGGACATAGCAATAAGAGCCTGCAGTTGAGGCTTAATTGCGAGGTTTGTCACATTGGCTCCAGTGCCAACAGTAATGGCACCAAGTCTTGAAAATGCGGCTGACATCTTCTCAAATTGCGGGGTGGGATGCTGGTTAGGATTGAAGCGAATAGAGATCGCCTCTTTGAAGTCTTTGTAGATACGGGGCATAGAGACTGCTCCGTAACGGTTCTTAACCGCATCCCAAAGAGCATGAGAAGTGCCGCCGGTTACAGCTTGTTGGATAGAAGGTGTAAGGCATAGGGTTAGATTACCCATTGCCATTTCATCATTCTTATTCCAAAGCGCAACCTCAGCTTGGTTAGTGGCTGAAACAGCCGGTTGAGTGATAGTGCCATCAACATAACCCCAAAGGCCTTGCAACATGAAGAACACAGTCATAGCCTTTGACCATGTGCTCCAGTTGGAGCCATCAAAGACAGGGACGAGCAATGTCAATTAAGAGGACATATCTGTAAACTTTTACTTATATCAATATTGATATTACACAATATTGAGTGAAAAGAAAAGCCAGTATTAGTGCATCCAACGTATTGGAGACTGCTCTGACGTTGTTCATGGTCAAACGATTAGCCAAGTCTGTGTACTCCTTAAGAGTACAATACTGGGTTGCTAATAACCAGGGTACCTCTTTGCATTGTGTGTGACTACAGCACATAATAAACCACCTTTTCAAGTGGAAGATTATGTCAGTCGGTCACGCAAAGTGTGTCCTCACAGAGGACACAGTGGCAACCGTCGTGTTCTCTGTGAGAACGTTACGACAGTACAACCCTGTAGCAGGGCCCATAACCTGTTGCGCAGCATAGAGCGCAGCATACAGGAATGGTTCTCACCTTGTATAAGGGAGAAGAGTAGTTTTAGAGAGTAGAGTGGATGTGCAAGTAGTAGTGAGTGAGATGATGTATTCGCAGTCTTCCTACAGGGGGGATTATATACCCTATGGTCCCACCATGTCCAAAACACGTAAAGTGATGAGTAAAGGCGTCCACAATATCGCGTTTTCACACACACCTGATAGAAGACACCATATACAGAGTGCGTAGACTCCACATGGTCATGAGACGTGATATGCCCACTATGGTGCGCATCCTAATTGCCTTGTTAGGCAATCATACTACCGTAATGTCGTAACTACTATAGATAAGAGCCTTACGTACTTATCACGTTCCAACATTTGGTGTAAGTGCAAAAAATTTTAATGACATGTTCTGACTTCATCACAGGGTATGGGAGCCAATGGACCTGTGAGGTGTTCACAGCCTTATTGAAATGACTGAATTATTGCAGTTATCTGAGACTTATATTTTAGTGGCAGGTTAATGTCTTTTGCAGCCTGATTTAATCATCTTTTTCCAACATATCAAGGTGCCAACAGAGTGGTAAATCAGGAGGTCCCTATTCCCATGGTTGCCCTGGTTGCAACTGCGGTGAGTCATATTTTACTTCTACTCTTACCATGTACCATGCTTGTTATGATCCAGACACTTCAGTCCTTTCACATGTATGTTTCCACTTACCTTTGTTTTAGTTCTGTTATCTTCTTGCCCCATTGGTGTGTCCCCTTTGTTCTACATGTGGTTTACCCCATATTGTCTTGTGCTTTGGATAAGAAAACCCCAGATAACGATGTTTACATATGCCTGCCTTTGTGTGTTTGTCTTTGTGACTTGAGCACTATAAATACTTGTACTTTACACTGTAGGAAACCAGACTTGGCTTCATTTGCAATCTAGCAACCTTGCCTTCGTACCTTTGGTGTGAACAGTCTCTCTCTCATCTTGTGAACCATCTCCCTTGACTCTAATTAAGTCAACCTTCCTTCGAAGTCTTTGCAGTTGTACTATAACAATGCCACACCTGTTAGACTTAGTTCACCACCAAGATTAGGCATAGAGAAGTATCTTACACTTCGGACTAGGTGTCCTACTACTAAGTCAGTTGTGCACATCATGCACAAACCTCTTTAGACACTACCAGAGTCGTA
>WTXK01001028.1:0-11705 GCA_025769895.1 Lactarius psammicola
GCTCACTCTCGGGCTACCATCGGTGTTACGATTCCGGACACTTTTCTTTTATTACACTTTTACTTTGACTCATCCTCATCCACATACGTACAAGTGCCGGACTTACCTCACATTGATTACTCAGATGACTCATTGCTTACTGATGCTTTGTTCTATGGCCTTCTATGGCGTTCTTTTCCTAGTATCACATGTTATTGTACGATGACTCATTCCTAGGACCCGGATCCTAGGATCGCACCATATGTTTGTGACTCTTTGGTGCTGTACTAGTATATAAGTCGCTCTCTACTTAGCTTGTACAGTAGACTCGACTTCTTCTTGAATCACATCATACTTCAGTCTCACAGACTCTAAAGGGATTCCTTTCTGAGGATACCTTTAGCTGAACGTGCGGGCCTTCGTCTTTGCCTCGCCTCTGTTATTCAGAAGGACCTTCGAGTCACTTCCTCTCACTCTTGTTGAGCTCCGCTCCAAGTAGTATCACCGAACTCAGTCCTTAACCGGACTATCGACTTCTATCGAACTTGACTTGATTGCACGTTGCACGATCGCCCATGTGAGCGTAACATTAAGTCGAGTCTCTACCCCTGAACCACGGTGGCTTCCCCAAAGAAAGGAAAAAGCCGTGCCGAAGCACAGTTCCAGTCAGAATTTGTTGATCGATCAAGAGAAGACACTTTATCCAACGCAATAAAAGGATCAGTTGTCTGGGTTGAAGAAGGAGAAAACGAAGGATACTGCATATACGATCGAACCTCTGGGTACACACCGGTAGAATACCTTGAAGACCTTCGCAAGTGGGCCATAGTAGTCAAGAGCAGAACCAGTGGACAGTGGTTTACATTCCAACTAGCACCACCCCACTTTCAAACAGGACCATTTCGCACAAGCAAAAGTCTTTTTGGCATAAACCCTGACCCACCAGAACAAGTAGACGCACCAGAAGAAACAACCCAACCAGAAGAACCACCCCAACAACAGAATCAAGCCCCAGATATGTCACAGACACAGACACAACCCGTCCAAGCTTCGACAAGTACCACCACTCCATCTGCGCCCCTCGGAGGCAGCGGTGGAGGAGGAGCCCCCGCCCCTGCACCAGGAGGTGGAGGTGGAGGTGGAGGTGGAGGTGGAGGAGGTGGAGGTGGAGGAGGCGCACCAGGTGGAGCACCAGCACCTGGAGCAGCCCCAGCAGGCGCAGCTCCAGCAGGAGGAGGAGTACCCGATGGGAAACTCGGAGGAAACCCTCCCGCAGAGTTCAACGGAGATCGCGGACAAAGCAAGGCCTTCCTTCTCGACTTCACCATTTATCGAGGCATGAACCCGAATGCAGCTATACTTCGAATCCCTTATCAGAGGGCCATGACCTTTTTGTCCTACATCAGAGGACCATTGGTACAAGACTGGGTGCAAGAACAAGTTATTTGGCTTAACAATCAAATTGCCACAGGGGTGTTACCAGCTGAAGAAAATTTGTGGAATGAAGTAGAGATTCGATTCCGCCGCACTTATACCGATACTTCAGAAAGACAGAAAGCGCAAACCGAAATTTCCAAACTGAAGATGGAAGGAGGAAACATTGATGACTATAATGCCAAATTCGCCAACCTTGCCAATAAAGCCGGATATACTCTTAATGAAGAAGTAACCCTCAATCTGTATGCTCAAGGATTACCGTTCAAACTCATGGAGAGTATTTTACGCCAACACCGACCAGTTAATTGGCAAGATTGGACAGAAGCAGCAGTAGAGCAACAGCGAATTTACAACCTCCTTCAGAGCCATTTGCGCAAGCCCACAGGTGGAAACAATCCTCGTCGCGAACAATGGCGTCGCAATATATATGCCAACAACAATCGAAACCCCAATGCCATGGACATTGGAAGAACCCGCGCAAGAGCTACTATGACCGAGGCAGACAAGCAACGCTACCAGCAAGAAGGACTATGCTTCAGATGCGGTAATAAAGGACATATTTCGCGCAACTGTCCTCAACGTCAAAATACCCAAGCATCTGTCACAATGACCTCTTCCACTACTCCCTCAACTACACCCACTGTAGTTGCCACGGTCAAGGTAGAAGGAAGCGCCAACATGAAAGCCACGGAAAAAGCAGCAGCCTATATAGCGGCTATGCAAGCTGACACCGATGACGTCAAAGCGGCTCTTGAAGAACAATTGTTTGGGAAACAGGGTTTTTCCAATGCTTGAACCCCGTGGCCTGGGCTAAAGCAATGAAGATTAGCGTGTACCATAGCAGATATCGATCCATGCGAATTCCAGTTTTATTTGAATCTGCACATGCGACGGCCGAAAGACAAGTACTTATCGATTCGGGAGCAACCGACAATTTTATCAGCAAAAATCTGATAAATCGACTCAAGATCTCCACGCTACCAGTGGCTAAACCGATCAAAATATGGAACGTAGATGGAACCCATAATCAAGATGGCGAAATTACGCAATTCACGGACCTAGAAGTCACGACTGGTAGCCAAACCAAAACACTCCGATTCCTAATCACTCATCTAGGATCCGACGAAGTGATTTTAGGATATCCCTGGCTAACAGCCTTTGAACCAAAAGTACACTGGAAGGACGCCACCCTAGACAAAGAATTCCAACCAGTCGTCATTACCAGCCTAGGATACATATCAGTTGCAAACCGAAGAATTATAACTGAAGAACAATGGGAAAAACAAGTCGAAGAAATTCCCGACGAATTGGTACATCTATACAAGACCACTACAGCTTCAGAATTGGCACAAAAGGCCGCAGACAAAACAATAAAGACCTTTGAGGAAAGGGTTCCCAAAGAATATCATCGACATCACAAAGTATTCGATGAAGAAAGCTCACAACGATTCCCGCCACCAAGACCCTGGGATCATGCCATTGATCTAATGCCCAACGCACCCGCCACTATTGACTGCAAAATTTACCCTATGACCCAAGTCGAAGATAAAGCACTGGAGGAGTTTGTCGATGAACAGTTAAAGAAGGGATATATTCGTCCATCCAAATCCCCTTATTCTTCACCTTTCTTTTTCATCAAAAAGAAAGACGGCAAACTTAGACCCGTGCAAGACTATCGAAAACTCAACGAGTTAACAGTGAAGAACTGATACCCGCTTCCTCTTATTCCTGAACTGATAGATAAAGTACGGGAAGCGCGGATATTCACCAAACTCGATATCCGATGGGGGTATAACAATGTACGGATCAAGCCGGGAGATGAATGGAAAGGCGCGTTCAAAACTAACAAAGGACTATTCGAACCCTGCGTTATGTTCTTCGGACTTACAAACTCGCCAAGTACCTTCCAAACCATGATGGATACTATTTTCCGTGACCTAGTGGCACAGGGATGGGTGGTTATATACATGGACGACATTCTCATCGCAACCCCCGACAATCTCAATACGCATCGACAACTAGTACATCAAGTACTAGACAGGCTCGATGAACACGATCTATATCTCAAACCGGAGAAATGCGTATTTGAAGTATGAGAAGTCGAATATCTAGGTCTTATTATCGGCCATGGTCAAGTAAAAATGGACCCGGTGAAAGTACAAGGAGTACGCGAATGGCCTACACCCACCAACCTTAAAGAAGTCCGCGGATTCCTTGGATTCTGCAACTTCTACCGTCGCTTTATACGAGGGTTTTCGGCCATTGCACGACCTCTCAACGACCTTACCAAGAAAGAAACACCTTGGGAATGGACAAGCGCTAGGAATAAGGCCTTCGAAGAACTCAAAGCAAGAATCAGTGAAGCCCCAGTACTACAATGTCCAAAATTGGAAGCACCTTTTGAGATCGAAGTCGATGCATCTGGTTTTGCAATTGGAGCAGTACTAAATCAAGAAGGAGACGACAAGAAGATGCACCCGGTGGCGTTTTTCTCGGAAAGTTTCACTCAAACAGAGCGAAACTACGACATCTATGATCGGGAACTGTTAGCAGTCGTCAAAGCCCTTAGGACATGGAGAACGTATCTTGTAGGATCCCCTCATATCATCACCATTCACACCGATCACGCCAACCTCATCTACTGGAAAGAACCAAGAAAAATCAGTAGAAGAGTTGCACGCGAATTCCAGGAATTACAAGAATACAATTTCGTCCTTAAACATGTCAGCGGAACAAAAAACGCAAGGGCGGACGCACTATCAAGAAGGAGCGATTACGATGAAGGAGAAGAAGATAATGGCGATGTCACGGTACTCCCTGAAGAATTGTTCATCAATCTAGCAGGAACGGAGGATGAGTCAATTGAAGAACTCTCAATGTGGAGCGAACTGAACCATCACAATGATCCAAAGCCAGAATGGATTAACGCCCACAACCTGTACCAAGATGACGTTGAAATGTGGTGTCACGAAGGAGCTCGAGTTGCCAATGTCGAGGGCAACATTGAACTTAAGAGGGGGGTAATTTCCCTTTTTCACGATCCCCCTCATCGCGGACACCCTGGAATAGCCAACACACATGCACTACTCAAAGAACGCTATTGGTGGCCACGACAAAAAGAAGACGTGGAAGAATATGTCAAGGGATGCGCAGTGTGTCAAGCAAACAAAATTAACACACACTGACAAAAACCGCGACTATTTCCTATCACAACGGATCCGGAAGCGCAACCATTTGAAGTTGTTACCATGGACTTCATCACCAAACTACCACCGTCAAAAGGATTCGACACTATACTTACTATCACCGATCATGACTGTACGAAGGCGGCTATATTCATCCCCTGCAATGAAACAATCACGGCAGAAGGAGTGGCACAATTATACCTTCAACACGTGTATCCTCACTATGGACTGCCAAAGAAGATGATTACGGATAGAGATCCACATTTCATTTCAACCTATATGCGCAATTTGTGTCGAACACTAGACATCAAGCAAAATATTTCGTCAGCATATCACCCACAAACTGATGGACAATCGGAACGCACCAACCAGTGGCTTGAACAATATCTTCGCCATTGGAGCAATGTTCAGCAAGACAACTGGGTCGATCTACTCCCTATCGCCCAGTTTGCGCATAATAGCTGGCCCAATGCAACGACCAAACGATCCCCCTTCAAATTGCTGATGGGCTGGACGCCGAGAGCCACAGGAAATGAAGAAACGACGAATGCACCTGCAGTAGACAAGAGAATAGAAGACATGAAAGAGGCAAGGAAGAAGGCACAAGAATGTATCAACCACGCTGTAAGGCCAGCACTCGGGCTGGGCCCCCGAAACGTGCATGCGCGCTGCCATTCAAGATGTCACCCCATTTCTGTCTCGTATCTTACAACTGATATGCCACCATTTTCCTTTCCCATACCTTAGCTCAGTAGCTAGGGCTCTCTTTGTATTTAAGTATTCGTTTCAGACTGAATGAAGAGAGCGCTCGAGTCGCCATTTTCCCCCACTTTTACTTTCAACTTATCACGCGTGAATTCGACTCGAGTCAGGCCCAAACGAGGGCACTCGAAATCGAATCTATTCGTCGTCTTTTGCTTGATCTCGCTGCATCGGACAGCATCACTTTGTCTTATCTTGTCTCTCTTCCCCCTCTCCTCCTCTTCCTCTCTCTTGGAGTGGAACACGATCCGCCTTCGAACTCACAAGGACCCTCACGTCCTTACAACGCGCAAGTACTTATGGTAGAAAGAAGCAAGCGTACTTTCACCCTGTACAAAGAAGGAGATATGGTTTGGCTAGAGGGCGTAAATTTACGTACTCATTACCCCACTTCCAAACTAGCGCCCAAAAGATACGGACCTTTCCCCATCAAGAAGGTCTTATCGCAGGTATCATACGAATTAGACCTGCCAAGCCGGTGGAAGATACACCCGGTGATTCACGCTAACCTCCTGACACCCTATAAGGAGACGGCGTTACACGGGCCGAACTTTACCCGACCATTACCGGAGCTTATCGACGGAGAAGAAGAATATGAAGTAGAGCAAGTTCTAGATTCACGCCGACAAGGCCGAGGACGTAAACTCCATTTCCTTATCAAGTGGAAAGGATTTCCCATGAGTGACAGTACGTGGGAACCTCGGGAAAACCTGACCCACTCTCAGTCCGCGATAACGGACTTCTATCGCCTACATCCTAACGCCAAAGGAGCGCCCAAGAGGACATAAAAGACAAAGACTCCTAGGCTGAACCGTATCTCCATCACTCCCCACTTTGAACTCGAACCACTACTATCACTACTACTATGTCCTTTACTTCTGGCATCGTTCAAGACGAATATGAGTCTGTAGGCGAACGTTGTGCCTATCAGAACATAGTCGTCCCTATGGCACCAGTTCCTATCCAAACTCCCCCTCCTCTTATGATCGGATCTCCTGATATGCGCCGTACCCAACTACTTGAATCAGAGGTCTCGACTCCCACCTTTCAACCCTTCCCTTACGCACCACAGACTCCTCCCCCTACCTCCCCTACTCTCGTAGACTGCGACACTGCCATCGCTACGGCAGTACAAGAAGAAATTGTTGGTCAGCAACCAACGCCCGAAGAAGACAATGGACTTTTAGAGTTCATTGATTACAACACTGGGTCGGAAAATGAGGACAACGATGACGACCCCGGACTCCCATTTTTCCCAAACCTTCCTTCCTCCCCACGCTATTACCCCCTCATGATCCCCAAATCGGACGACGACCCCACTCGAGTAGTGGCTCCATATATTTTCTATCACGACAACCATCAACAAGTCGTCGGCTGTATGGGCAGAAACCAACCCCCTTACGCAGAACCAGTCTATCTTCGCCCAGTCGATCCCCCTATCCGCCTTCCCATCCCCATTTCTAACGCACGATTAGCCCAATTCGACCGCGAACACCCAAGGTCGTACGCCATTGATGAGGTAGTTCAAGACCTCGGCGACCCTTGTATCAAGGCGGAAGTCTCACGCCTTCGAGACGCGCTGCGAAAGCAAGTCGCGCTGAACAAGCAAAGGGAAGATGTCGAGAAGCAACTGAATCAGTTGCAGCGCGCATCGTTTGATACGGATTTGGAGATAAATGGGATTAGGAAGAGAATGGAAAAGGCAGACGTGGTACGCACCCTTGCCGACAGATACGCCACTCTATACCCGCTGCGAACCCGCGCGGATGTCCCTCAACTCGCTATTCGCACCCATGGACCTGTCGAGTTCCCAACAGAACACGAAGGACCAGTGCGCTCTCGTTACTCGTGCTGGAAGTGTGGCAAGCTAGGTCACAAAAAGGTCAACTGTCCCAAGAATCGACAAAAGCACTGCTGGTTTTGCGACAGTAATCAGCACGTCGGAGCGGAGTGTATCTTCAGGAGGATGAATGTGGTCGATTTACTCAACAAGAAGGATCCATCGACACGCCCTCGCTACTGTGGCAAGTGCTTCAATAATTATGCCACACATGAGGAGTACAACTGCCCAAAGGCCGTTGCGTGCCGACACTGCGCCGAACGAGGACCCCACGATTTCCTTAAAACCCATAACTGCCCCAAAGACCGCCAACCCACTCCACCCGATGGCGACAACTGGGACCTCGGCAGCGAGTACGGAGGGTCGAACTAGAAGTTGAGGCAACTTCACGTCAAAAGGGGGGGTAATGTTACGATTCCGGACACTTTTCTTTTATTACACTTTTACTTTGACTCATCCTCATCCACATACGTACAAGTGCCGGACTTACCTCACATTGATTACTCAGATGACTCATTGCTTACTGATGCTTTGTTCTATGGCCTTCTATGGCGTTCTTTTCCTAGTATCACATGTTATTGTACGATGACTCATTCCTAGGACCCGGATCCTAGGATCGCACCATATGTTTGTGACTCTTTGGTGCTGTACTAGTATATAAGTCACTCTCTACTTAGCTTGTACAGTAGACTCGACTTCTTCTTGAATCACATCATACTTCAGTCTCACAGACTCTAAAGGGATTCCTTTCTGAGGATACCTTTAGCTGAACGTGCGGGCCTTCGTCTTTGCCTCGCCTCTGTTATTCAGAAGGACCTTCGAGTCACTTCCTCTCACTCTTGTTGAGCTCCGCTCCAAGTAGTATCACCGAACTCAGTCCTTAACCGGACTATCGACTTCTATCGAACTTGACTTGATTGCACGTTGCACGATCGCCCGTGTGAGCGTAACAATCGGTAGCGTGCCTTTGTGAACGACTTTGGCAGCATATTCTCGCATCAACAGCACGCTCTCCCCCTCCCTTTGGCAAAGCAAGATGCTGTCACATGTGATGCGAATTGACTCACCTTTGTATACAGGTTATTCCGTTCTACCAGCCAATCAACAGGTCGGAAAGTGTTTGGCTTTCCTGTGGGGTTGCATAGGGCATTCATCTGGATGATGCGGCTACATCAACCGGTTGAGTGTCCTATGCACTAAGTTAACATGGCCGGCGCTCACCTCAAATCTGGAGGATATATGTCATGTAGGTTCCTCATAAACCTTGCCAATTGAGAAGCGTATTTATGTTTTCCTGTGCCACAGAAGATATAGATCCAGGGAAGGAAGGAAGCTTCCACACGTCCAATGTCACCGCTGTTTAATGCACTGCAGAGGTCGACATATAGAAGGTAATCTCTATTGCGGAGACACTGGTTCTCATACTGCTGATCCCTGTCGGCTTCAGGTCTCGCACGTGACTGTGACAAGCCACTTGACGTCGCCACATATTTCCGAACAATATCCCTTGATATCTCGACTATCAGGTCCCATTCAGGTTTTGAGGCTGCAAAGTCCTTCAGGCTTGTCAGCGCTGATCGTGAAGACGCCTCTGTCCGCCAGCACTCAAGGATCGCAGCCCGAAGTTCATGATGTACCACATCATGCATTCAACGGAATCCAGGCTTTGTAGTAAGTATTCCTGTTTCCTGTGGTCGCAAAATACCGGCGTGCTGAAAGGTACTATTGACATCCTTGCGCCCTTCCTTGCTTTGAAGGTATGTCCTCCATATTGCATCGACACACGCCATCTTGTAATGGAACAACCCAGGGACAAAGACCATGTACTGAAAACGATGTCTAGGTGTGTCTTCAATCTGCCGGGAATCCCTCACTGTGTCAAGGCGTTCCTTCGTTAGAAGGTCCCCGTGGATCAAGAGTACAAAATCGGAGATGTCGACATCTCCGCTAGTATCAAACCCGGGATCTGTTGGATCACCCAGGCCACCCTGTCGAAGTAAGTTCTCCATAACCTCAATATTTCCATCCACTGAGGATTGCTTTATTTTCATTGACCTCATGGGTATCTGCTCAGTTTTCATAAGTGGTATCATGAGGACAGATTCTGGGGCCCCAAGTTGTCCCGAGAGATGCGCAAAGTATCGGCCGTGGTTGATCAATATTTCATGTATGTGCCAAGCAAACACCTCCTGTCGTGGACTGAATTCTTTCTCAGGTGCACAGCGATCATAGGTGTCCATCACATGGAACTTCAGTAAGTCGAATTCATCAAAGGATATAGGTGTTGCTAATGGCAACAAGTTGCGAGGGTCCACACTCCACAAGGCCACAGAACAGCGCAACACATCAACGTTTTCCACACCAACAAGTGGTATTGCTGTAGCAGATGTGGCGCTCACGAAGGATGAACAGTGAGCAATTGTTGGCTCCAAGGTCTTGAAGTTGATATCAAAATTGTCATATGCCATAGCCACCTTGAGTGATCGCAGGCTTTCCCGGATTTTTTGTGCACTATCAGTTGACATTGATTTCACAGCCCGTTGGATGGACTTGATACTGATTGACAGCCCAGCATGTGCGAGTACCTCTATAACATGTTGAGGTACATTTGCTGAGTGGACAAACATCCCGATGATCCCTTGTAAGTGGTTACAATTTTCGTTCACGCTCTGTAGGATGATACTGATGCAGATGACTGATTTCTAGTATTTAAAGTAGTCCTATATAAGTATCCAGTGTACGACTTGTATTGACCAACCGATATACTGCTATAACTTACAATAACCTGAAGGGCCGTGTTTCGTGCCGGCACATCCCTGCGTGATCTCTTCTGAGGCCCCCTCTCATCTGCTTGTCGGACTTCTGGGTTGCTGTCTTCTCCAACACCTTCCGGAATACCCTCCTCTGGATCATCTTCGCCAAGATCTCCCAGCACTTGCTCAGAAACTTCGAACAACTCCGACAAATTGACACTGGCTGGGTCAACCACGACAGGTGAGCACCGCTCATCGAGTCCCCCAAGCATAGTAAAAACGAGTCCCCAGAGAGTTGGGGCTAGTAAGCGCATCTTCCCTGCAAGCTGAGGCATGAAAGTGAGTTCAATTTGTTCTGCTGTTGCAGCGTTTGCGCTGAAATGAAGCCCATGTTTCTTCTTTGTCATCTCCTCTACCTCCGACCGCAGCCTCGATTTTGTGACATGGTGAGCCCAGGTAGACACAGACAGAGATGTTGGGGCATGACCGAGAAGACAGGTGCATACACCCACGGCATCGCGCTCCAAGTCCTCCTGAGCCGATTGAAGCCTCAGATCATCCGGGTTGTACTGAGAGAGTATACCAGTGACTAGAGAGAGTATGGAGTAGCCATTGTCAGATAGACACTGGAGCATGATGTCAAGATCAGGGTATGCCGGGTTGTCCATTGAAACTGAGCACAGGTATAGAGACGAGGCCACTCACTCTGCACGTGTTCACGCATACACACCAATATTGGGTTTACAATAAATTTATTATATGGTCCCAAAATGGACACATGCGTCTACAATTAAAAAATACCGAAACAGTGATGAAAGAGCATGACGCGTCACACCCCAGGAAACGCCGACGCAAGTGTCCCCAGTCGGTGCGTAGCGTAACGAGGCGCTGAAGTTGGGATATAAAAGGAAGTTGGGTGTGGGAAAGCACACGTGATTAAGAGCCTCTTACGCGCAGCATCGAATCGGGAAGGAGTCTGATTTCTTTGTCACAAACTAAAATGGTAATATTACCAGCCATGGATCAGCGATGGCTTACATAATTGATGGGCCAGCCGACGGGTAGAATCTCCCATAACTCATGGACAGCCGACGTCGGCCGATGTCGGAGAATCTTCCATATTTCATGGGTCAGCCGACGTCGGCTGGCGGACCAAGGCATATCAGAACATAGAGAGTGTGAGTCGGACCAGAAATCATCTCCGAACTCCCCTGCACTGCTCCACCTACTAAGACACTGTTGGTCCGACATGGTTCTATCTCCACATGCTAGTGACTAGATATCTCCTCCCCCTAACCTTCTCCGATTCTTAGAGTGTTTATTAGATCACTTATTAACATAGGCCACAATATCATAGCCAAGTAAGCTGCACTCTACTCCGCCACTTGGTCCGACCACTTGCAAGCCAGTGGTTAGAATAGAACACATCTCCATACACTGTGGTGCAGGTGGGTATCAACAGTGTTACAACTACATACATACCACTGGTAGGACCAGTGTGCATTTCTGCAGTCTGGTAAGTATATATCCACTCCTCCATCCTGGTCTAACAGCTTGCACACTACTGACTGGACTAGGGGGAATCTCTACACTTTGAAGAGTACATGTCCACTTCTGAACACCCTTCATCGGACCAGGGTACATCTCTGCACTCTGATAAGTAGGTGTGTTCTCCTCCATCTCGGAGCAACCACTTGCACACCACTGTCTAAACCAGGGGGCATCCTGCATGAGAAAAGGACAGACAGA
>WTXK01001029.1:0-11693 GCA_025769895.1 Lactarius psammicola
ACGCGTGCCTGCAGACCGGATATCACCCAAGGATATGGAAGAAAGCTACTGTAGTGGTCATTCCAAAACCTGGCAAAGACGACTATTTGGCTGCTAAATCTTACATGCCTATCTCACTCATTGAGTGCCTCAGCAAGCTCTTAGAAAAGGTGGTTGCAAAATGCTTCCTCTATGATGCTGACAAATACTGGTTGCTCCCGACAACACAATTTGGCACTTGGGCGTTCTCAAGCACACTAGACACTGGGCTCACAATTTGTCATAATGCACAATCTCAGCTTCGTCTTGGCCGCAAATGTGGAGCTCTTCTCTTCAACATTAGCAGATTCTTCAACCATGTACATAAAGCTAGACTGGTTCAAGTCTTACGCAACCTGGGCTTCGCAATACCAGTTACTCAATGGGTTGGGTCCTTCTTGGAGGGTAGGAGGGTCACTATGGCCTTCAATAGTGAACTCTGTGAGGAACGTGACCAGCCTATTGGTACACCACAGGGCTCCCCACTTTCTCCCATTTTATCTGCACTTTACACATCCACTCTACTTAAATTACTACCTCCTTCAGATGGCTTCACACTGGGGATATACATCGACAATGGTTTGATCTTTGCTCATGGCAAAGATTGGGCTGAAGTAGATGAATGAATCTGGTTACATTACTCTTAGGCCGAACTTTGGTTACGAGCATCCAATTTGTTTATAGAGCTGGCAAAAACTGAACTCATCTATTTCCACACTCCAAGGGCACACCTGGCATCAGGTCCTCCCACATCCCTTTATGTTATGATCTGGACGCTTCAGTCCTTTCACATGTATGTTGTCATTTACCTTTGCTTTGGTTCTGTTATCTCTGTTACTCCATTGGTGTGTCCCCTTTGTTCTATATGTGGTTTATCCCCTATTGTCTTGTGCTTCGGATAAGAAAACCCCAGATAACAACATTTACATATGTCTGTCCTTATGTGTTCGTCTTTGTGACTTGAGCACTATATATACTTGTACTTTATACTGTAAGAAGCCAGACTTGGCTTTGTTTGCAATCTAGCAACCTTGCCTTCGTACCTTTGGTGTGAACAGTCCTTTCCTCATCTTGTGAACCATCTCTCTCGACTCTAATCAAGTTAAACCCTCCTTCGAAGTCTTTGCAGTTGTACTATAACAACGCCACACCTGATTAACTTAGTTTGCCACCAAGATTAGGCATAGAGAAGTGTCTTACACTTCGAACTAGGTGTCCTGCCACTAAGTCAGTTGTGCACATTGTGCATAACATCCATTAGACACTACTAGAGTTGTAGCATCACAGATAATAGACGTCTTTGCTCATCTTTTAGTGTGTGCCCTCACAGACACTCTGACCCTTTGAACCACCTTTGCACAACACCCCTGCTAGGGCATAACACTTTACCTAACTGACATTGTCCGAAATACGTACTATACAGTTTTTCCTTCTGCCACAGTACAATATCTGGGATTCTTTATAAACCACAAATTCAACTGGGGACTGCACGTGACCATGATGTGTAATCAGGCATAAGCATCCCTTAAGTCCTTACAGATGCTTGGTAACTCCATCCAGGGGATATCCATGGTCAGCTGGTGACTAGTGTTTAATGCAGTCTGCCTACCTGTCCTGTTATATGGATGTCAACTCTGGATGACATTGCCCAAACACAAGAGCCTCATGGCGCAAATTCAAAAGGTAATGAATGAGGGGGTACACATTGTGAGTGGGGTGTTCTGCACCACTCCATGCGAACCCCTTCATGAATTACTTCGCATTCTCCCAGCAAGGATCTTCCTGGAGAAACTAACATCTACCTCTGCCACCAGACTGACCCATGTTCCCTGTACGTCTCAACTCCTAACCCAACTGGGAAGGGATTGGATAGATGCAGTTCAGAATGGCTGGGACATCAGCAATGGCAGACCCATACAAGTCAGAGCACAGGTGGCCTGGTCTGAAGGGTTGCTGCAGCGCCCCACTGCCTTGGAGGCTCTTGGTGCACGAGTTGACCCTGGGTGTCCTCGAACTGATGTCAACGCTTTTGCCCCCTGGGAGGTCCCTGACTGGGTGGTGAAGGTAGATACTAAGGGGATGGGCAGACCCCAGGACTGGAAAGTGTGGGTGGAGAAGCTTTACAGTGATGCCCCCACTGCAAGTACGGTGAACGTGCTCGAAAGCACGTGTGTGAGTAGGTGTGGGCAGAGGGTGGACCAGAGAGGATAGGGGTTAAGGAAGGACCCTAGCCAAAGCAGTACCGAGACGCGCAAGACTTAGAAGAAATACGTGATCCTAAGTTCTTTGATTTTGGGTGAGAGAAAGGAAGGAGGGGTTGATGAAGGGAATACAGGTGCACGTCGAAAGGGGGTGGACCGCACACAAATCGAAATTTGGAGGGTGAGGACTTAGTTGGCAAAATCCTCGGTTTGAACACAAGAACAATTTGTGAAAGTCAATAACGACGATCACAAATAAAAGACCTAATGAGAAGGAAAGAGGGTTAGTTATAACAAGAGTAGTAGAGAGACGAGAATTGATTTTGAAGAAGGCGAGTACAGGGAAGACTAAACGCAAGAAAATCTGCAAGTCGGGTGTCTTCGACTTCGACCTGACCCAGAGATTGCTGAGTTCACACGGAAGACGGACGAGAATAGGATGGGGAAATCGACTGATGCATTCAGAACACAAACTCGAGCCTTTATACAATCGATCAGTACCTAAGGCAAGCCGAATCGAAACGCAACTAAGTCGAAATATGTGAGGAGAATCGTTGTAAAGGGGGGGAAAGTAAATGATGTGTCCAATGTAAAGAGGGAGTCGATGAGTGAGAACACGAGGTCAACGCAAGGCGCGAAACACGAGTCGTAAGTAAAGTGGGGGAGTTGGTGAACCAAAGTCGCATGGCCGAGCGACAGCGCCAGTGAGATTGGCGACGCGCACTAATAGTACAAAGAAAAGGTTAGAAAATAGTAAGGAAAATACAAGAAAGTAAGGGCGCGCCTGTGCCCGAGACAGAGAGCGCGAACTAAATCGATCCGGCATGAAAACGAGGCTTGAGGGGCGACGACGTGAAGTCGATCGGCCGAGGGTGAAGATATGAACGATGAGACGGAGATGGTGAAAAAGATGATGGAAAGAATGGTGGAAGATGCATGGTAGATTTGAGGCCGTCGGCGTCGCAGTTGGTGGACATCTGAAGGCTGTTATCCCAACACTGGTAAGGTGTGGGTGATCGAAGGGCGTCCGACGAGGGCGGAGGAGACTGGGAGACGACAAGAGGCAAAGAACGACAAGATTGATAGCAAGATGGAGGTAGGATGAAAGAAAAGAGGCATGAGGCAAAAATGAGATGGAACAAACAAGGATGAGTTGGTGGCGTGGTGATGAACGAGATAGGCAGTTACAGCACACGGCGGTCCAACGGCTCCGAGATGGCCGAAACGAGCAAAATAGCTGGTTTCACAGCTAAGGGCCGCGCTGCCCTTACAACGGCGATCATTTGCCTTGCCAGGACAATTTCTAATCAGGGTCAGACCGACAATAAGGAAGTGGGCTCTGCCACCACCTGTTTCACTATTGGGGGAGAGCAGTACATCCAGAAATGGTGTATGGGCTCTGAGGTTTCCTCTTCGGACATCAGTCTATTTGGAGTCAGCAAAGCGGTGGAATCACTCTGCCAGAAATTTTCAAGTGGGGTCACGCCCAGCAATTTGTACATACTATGTTCGGACTGGTCAGCTCTGCAATGGATCACCAATATCTGCGGAGTTAACAACCAAAAGGAGATCTTACATTTTCATTATGCACTCATGGAATTTTTCTCTGTTGATAGGGACACGAGGTTACACTTAGTGTGGTCTCCGGTTCTCAGACGACACACACAATTTACCCTTGCCTGGAAAGCCACCTTGGACTGTTGCACAACCACCCCCTCCCCATCTGTGAATGGTGTGCAGTCTGCCGCGTTCAACAAATCACTCACCCATCAGACAGTATTCACCAACTGGGCCACGGACTGGATTCGAGACCAGAGACAAAAATCTGGCTGAGACTTTGCAGTCTATGACCTAGCCATCACCAAACCACCTGATGGGTCCAACCACCCACTCTTTTTGGCAGCAGTACCCCCAAAGAAGAAGCTGGGAACTAACAACAAACCCAAGTTCCTGGTTTCACGATGTACCCATTGTACAGCCATGCAAATGGCAGTACGTCACTCTTTCACTGCTGAATACACCCACCACCATCGCCTGGACCTCCCCCCTGAAGCAGCACAATGCCCATGCGGCTTCAGGGACCGAAACATACACCACCTGCTTTACGAGTGCTGTTACGCTTTCACAGCGTAGGCCTGACTTAGGCGATTTAGAGGCGACACAACCCTAGTGAGTATGTAACTTAGCGAAGTATACAACTCAAAGCAACAAGACAATATTTCGTGTCCTTGTGCCAATCGTCAACAAAGAGAAAGAGCAATGGAATCCTTGCTAGGAGAGAAGGGATACAAGTTGGAAGTGAAATTGAAGAAGACCAAGCTAGAGAGCCTTGGTCTCAATACGACAACTTATATACATATATCAAGGTAGCTTTAAAGCTCCTCTCCAAATCAAGTGACGAATAGCAATACTACCTCACAGTCTATAAAGACATGTGATTCTACTGCTGACTGATACGATAAGTCCATGACACATATACTCTTACTAACCCGGTCATAAGTATTAGTAAGGTTCCATACTTTCCGCGATCCGTATCATCACCCCCTTTTCAGGCACGACGACCATGTCGAGAACTCACTCCTTTGATCCAACTCGCCATCTTTTCTTCTATCCTATCCAATGCACCGGCTCTTTCCAATCGTTTTACCGATTGGTCCTGCTCCTTATCCAAATCAGCCAATACCCGTTCCAATTCATACAACCTTTGTTCAAGTCGACTTCCTTCCCTCTGCAGGGTATGGAGGCGATGCACCTTGGTGCGAAGGGATATGTCTTTCAAGGCTTCGAGTGCCTTGTCGACCTTCTCCTTGTCCTTGAACGATGCTTAGAAGACCACCATGTCTTCCACAGCATAGCGAGGGCGCGCTCCATAGGTGTAGGCGGGGTAAGCGTATAACGGCTTGGCATAAGTTCGATTGGACTCATCGATAATGCCAATTACGATGGGGTTGGGCCCCATTATTACTTGGATAAAGCGCGCTTGCCTCGTGACGCCTTCGTGTTCGATGGGAAAGTGGACAAAGTTTTCCCCGGTGTTGTGGGCAAATCCTGGAGGTGCAATACCTTCTTGATTTCAGCAAGACGGGCGCGCGTGGTGCGCATTTGGGGATAAGGAGAGTAGATGTCCATGAGATTGGACGTTTCCTCGATACATTGCTGTCCCGTCTGTGTGCAATAGATGTGGGGTTTCTTGCACACCTTCTTGGACTTCCGAGTGGATGAGGAAGTTGTGGCGATTGGGATAGAGATCTTCATCTCCACTTTCATCGTCTGCCGGTCCCGGATCCTGCGAATCAACTGCTGTCTCTCCTCCAACTTCGCTCTGCGTTTCTCCCCCGCATACCATATTTGCTCCTCCTTCCACTCCTGAGCCATTTCCTTCCATCACTTCTGCGTCTCCTGTTCCTGTTGATACACGGAATACTGACGCTTGGATGAGTTCACCATCCGGGACAGCTCTGCAAAGTCCCACAATTTCGGCTCTTGTGAGGGGAATGTTTGTACAGACTTCTCGAGTGTTGGGGTTGACAACATGGTACCGTTCAGACTTGAGATCCAGTTCCACTGTTCCCCTGCTGAGTTCTGGGAATTGTCACATGACGGAGACCAACTCCTCATTGGTGATGGGAGCGGCGAGGGACTGGGGGTTCCTGCTTGGCACGGATGATGGCAGGGGCGAAGTAAGACGAGGCAGAGGGGGGAAGACATTGCATGTGAGGATAGAGAAGTAGCAGTGGTGTTTGCTGAAGAACTTAGCTCGTTGTGTCTCCTCCTTTTATCTTTCCTAGGAGCGGACTTAGAAATTTTGAACTCCTTGATTGCTTCTTTGGCAAATATGTCTTCCTGATTGACCCACTGATTCTCCGAATCTGGGTATCCCTTCCACTTGATCAGGTACTGGTGTCGTTTTGCTCTGCCGAAATGCCGTTCATCTAGAACCTTCTCGACCTTGTATTCTTCTTCTCCTTCCACAAGATCCAGTGGTGGTCATGAGTAATTTGGCCCATGTATGAGTGTTTCTTTGTAAGGGGTGAGAAGATCGATGTGAAACACTGGATGGATGCTCCACTGCATGGGAAGTTCCAATCGATAACTGTATGGGGACATCACCTGAGCAACCTTAAAAGGGCCATGCCGTTTAGTGGCTAACTTTGCAGCCGGTTGATTGATCCGTAGATTACGTCCTTCAAGCCACACTAGATCCCCTTCTTTAAACTTTGGGGTTTCCTTGTGCTTGACCCATGACTTTTGTGCCTTGATCATGAGTTCTTGGGCCTTTTGTCTGATCATCCCCATTTGCTGTAGACATAATTGTACCTGAGGAATTGGTGATGGCCTATCAATCCAATCAGCGTGTGGATTATATCCCATTAGAATTGCAAATGGTGATTCCCTTGTGGTTTCATTAGGCCAATTGTTATGAACAAATTCTGCAATTGGGAGATAATCACTCCAATTGTTCTGTTGTTCATTGGTCCAGAATCGGAGATATTGTTCTAGCCACTGGTTTGTTCTTTCTGATTGCCCATCGGTTCTTGGATGATATGCCGTTGATATGTTTTGTTCGATTCCTAATATCTTGCACAATTCCCTTATGAATTTCCCTGCAAATCGCGGATCTCTATTGCTGATAACTTTGCTTGGTAATCCAAAACGAAGAAATACGTGCCGGGCATATAGTTTGGCCGTTCCTTCACCTGTGATTTCCTCGTTGCATGGTATGAATATCGATGCCTTGCTGCAGTCATGGTCCGTGATTGTCAATATGGTATCGTACCCCTGGGACGTGGGAAGTTTAGTGATAAAGTCAAGAGTGACAGTTTCAAATGGCATTGCTTCTGGTTTGGATATATTGGCTGTATGAGCGCTCTGATGGGCCTGGTATTGATCTTGTGGCATTGACATTCGGCGCATCCTTTGACATATTCTTTTACGTCATAATTCATTCCAGGCCACCAATAGTATCGTGCCACCAGTTCTGCTGTTCTCTTTATCCTGGGGTGTCCATATACAGGAGAGTCGTGATGGGCTTTGATGAGGGTTCCCCTTGCATATAGTCCTCCTGTGACTACCCTTTTTCCGTCTTTGTACCATGTCCCTTGTATTTTCTTTAGTCGGTGAGCATTTACCCATGAAGATAATTTCGTTTGATCTTGACTGAACACAGGATCTTTGGGGTTCATTTCCTTTGGTTCTAGGACTTTGGTAATTCCATTGGTCAATTCCGTTGTCATGCCCCTAACAAATACTTGATCAGGGAGTACTATGACTCCTTCGTTGTCCTGTTCTCCTTGGTCATAATCGGGTCTCCGTAATAAGGCATCAGCTCTTCCATTGGCTTTCCCTTGATGTGATGAATTTCAAAATTATACTCCAAAAGTTCCAAAACTTCTCTGGCTACCCGTCTGCTGATCTTCTGTGGAGAATGCCAGTATTGCAAATTTAGATGATCGGAGAATACCTTCACTTTATGGGGTGATCCTGCCAAATATGGTCTCCAATGCCAGAATGCTTTCACGATTGCCAATAGTTCCAGGTCATAGATGTCGTAATTTCGTTCTGCCTTATTGAGCGTAGCTGAGTAATACCCGATAGGATGGCGTTTTTTGTCTTCCTTTCGTTGAAGTAATACTGCTCCTACTGCAAATCCTGATGCGTTGACTTCTAATTCGAATGGTTCTTTCAAGTTTGGGTGCGCCAGTACTGGTTCTTGAGTCACCAAATCTTTAAGGGTTTGAAATGCCTTTTCTTGTTCGTCTGTCCATTGCCATTCCGTTTCCTTTTTGGTCAATTTGTTCAATGGTTTGGCATGGGTGGCAAATCCTCAGATAAATGGTCGGTAAAAATTGCAAAATCCCAAAAAAGATCGTACATCCTTTACTTTATTGGGCCTAGGCCAGTTTTTGATGCCTTCAATTTTTACAGGGTCCATGCGTGTTACCCCCTTTTCAAAAATTACCCCCAGGTAATCCATTCGTGGTGCATGGAATGTGCATTTTTCCAATTTGTAGTAGAGATCATGTTCCACTGATACTCGTAGAACATCTTTGATGGCTTCAATGTGCCTTTGAAGATCAGTGCCTATCTTGGTTGCTATTCCGATGTCATCCATATAAACCCGTATAGTTGTGCCTCTTTGTTCATGTTTGGCGATAATATCCCTACATATGTAGTTCATCATTGTCTGGAATGTCACCGGTGAATTGGTTAATCCAAAAAACATAACTGTAGGCTCAAATAGACCATATTGGGTTTTAAACGCCGCTTTTTCTTTATCTCCTTCTTTGATCCTCACGTTATTGTATCCCCATCGCACATCTAACTTGGTATAGATGTGGGCGTTACTGAGGTCCGATATGAGATCTGAGATAAGGGGTAATGGATATTGATTTCGGATCGTGTAGTCATTGATCTTCCGATAATCTTGTACTGGTCGCAACTTTCCGTCTTTCTTTTTAACAAAGAAGAAAGGCGATGCATAAGGGGATTTTGATGGTCGAATATACCCCTTTTTCAGTTGTTCCACCAGGAATTCTTTGAGTGCCTTGTCCTCATCTTGCGTCTGAGGGTATATTTTGCAATCAATGGCGTCTGGCATCCCCTTTTTGAATTCAATAGCATGGTCCCATGGTCTAGATGGTGGGAATTGATAAGAAGCTTCCTCATTGAACAGATGGGAAAATTCTTGGTATTCCTTAGGTAGTTCCAATTTAATGGAGTATTGTTTTGCTGCTATTGCTAGTTCTGTCGCCGTGGTTCTGATAGAACATTCTTGATCTAGTTGTTTAACAATTTGATCTTTATCAATGATTGTTAATGCCTTGGCGATTACTGATCTTTCCTTGTTTGGGTTGATGGATCGGAGTATTACCGGAAGGGCGTCTTCGTGAATGGTGGCATGCCTCCAGCTGACTTTTGGTTCATATTGGGCTAGCCATGGGTATCCTAGTACCATTTCTTCTTGCCCTGTATTTGTCACCAGGAACCGCATTTCCTTGTGAATTCCTTTAGTTTGCACATCGAGATCCACACAATGAGTAATATGCCCCGCTTTGTTTTCCGTATTATCAATGTTCCATATTTTGCAGGATCTTTCTAACCATTTCATTCCTAACCCCATTTGTTTGGCAAATGAAGGTTTAATGAAATTATCAGTTGCCCCTGAGTCTACAAGGACTCTGATGTCGGCCTTTGAGTAATTTGTTCTTATCGAAACTGGAATTCGCATAGATCGATAGCGCGTGATAATAACAGAATTACAATTGACCGCCCTCACCCACGCCGATGGGTTCAGGCGTCCTGAAAACCCTCCTTTGTCCACAAATCCTTGAGGATCCGATCCTTAACTCCATCTCCTAATTCAGCTACTCGTCCCATCCAATATTGGGCTTGCTCTTCTTCCGTCATTCCTGATACCACATTTCGTATAGTCACAGGTTCGGTGTCCGTGGATCATCCTTGACTTCCTTGTCCTCGCGCTTGATAACAATTATGGCTGATATGTCCTTTCTTTCCGCAGTTGTAGCACGTGATATCCCTTCCATTAGGCCTTCCTCCTCGACCTCTGCCCCGATTGGGCGGGGAGTAGGGTGGCTGTGTGTAGTCAATATCTTCTGATCCAGCCAACCGCGCTCTGCTTCTATCAGCTGATGTATCCATAGCGTTCGGATTGGGAAGGTTTCCAGGCATTGTTCCTTTGTTTGTGAATCCCCGTGGTTTCAGAACTTGACCTTTATGGGCGTCCAACTTTGCCCTCATGTGGATGTATTGCTGTTGTCTCCATCGCACAGCGTCCTTCCATTCTTCGAATGTTTGGGGATCATCCATTTGGAACACCTTTTCAAATAAAGGTCGTGGTAGTCCATTAGTGAATAGATCAATAGTTTAAACAGAACTTAACCAGTATCCCACTTGTCATGCCAAAGTTTCAAACTCCGTGATATATGTATCCAGATCTCCTTCCTTCATTTTTAGACCCCGTTTCAGCATTCCTTGTGCTTGTTCCCTTTCGAGGGTATTTGCAAATCTTCTTCTGAATGCTCTTTCCGTTTCGACCCACAGGTCTGGTGTCTGTTCAGGTACTCCACCAGTTACTTGCTGATTGAGCCATTGGCTCATGTTCATGACCCATTTGTTTACTGCTTTTCCTTGAATATAGGTGAGGAATAGCATTAATCGTCGGTAAGCATTAGTCATGATGGGGTTATTATTGTTTACTCCCCAATAAAGTGACCATTGAGTTATAAACTCGTCCGCTTTGAGTCAATCCCCAGTAAATATTTGTGGGGCATTTCCAATGAATTTGTCTGATTGATGACCGGGTGCTCCCACAGGTGGTATTCCTCCGCCTGGCAACCCTCCTCCTGGGAATCCACCTCCTGGGATTCCACCTCCTGGGAATCCGCCTCCGGGGAATCCTCCTCCTCCATTGGGAAGTCTTCTTCCTCCTCCTCCAGGGGGTCCTCCTCCTCCCGGGGGTCCTCCTCCTCCTCCTGAGGGAGGATCAGGACGATCGGATCCTATTGCTCGATATAGTGCAATGTCGTCAGCTGTCATCACATGTCCTGTTTCTGGATTAATGAACATTTGTTCATTTGGTTCCTCAATTCATTCCCTAACAGGTTCTTGTATGGTTTCGGTAGCCATTACTTGAATTCTTTCGGGTTCCTCTACTATTTGAATTTGATTAGTGAGTTCCGCGATTTGTTCAATGGCTTCTTCTTGTTCCGCGTCTTCGTCACCTTCCTCTTCTGATTCTTCAGTCTCTTGACTGGCTTCGCTTAGGGCCGGAGTTCGTGAGTTTGTGGAGTGCGTTTCTTCAGGTGCACCGTCGATAGGTCCCCACTCTGATCGGATTACTACTTCGTTTGTGTGAATATCACAACGTAAATTGCCCTCAGCAGGTGCAACTACTTCCCAGTTATTCCCTCTCAAGTTTTCTCTGATACGAGTCCAGCAAATTGCTTCGAAATTGAATTCGACTGGACACCAGCGGTTTGGTCTTAACATGTCTACGTAATATCCCTCGGGTCCAACGTTTGTCCTCCACCTAGCGCAGCTTTGAGATATCTGGTGGGTACGTTCCTTGCTCCTCTTCGTTCGATGAAGTAGGGTTGAAAGTAACCCAGCGTTCTGCGGTTGTTGGAAAGGTCACCACGGTTGTAGAGCTTGGTCTTAATGTTACGCTTTCACGGTGTAGGCCTGACTTAGGCGATTTAGAGGCGACACAACCTAGTGAGTATGTAACTTAGCGAAGTATACAACTCAAAGCAACAAGAACAATATTTCGTGTCCTTGTGCCAATCGTCAACAAAGAGGAAGAGCAATGGAATCCTTGCTAGAGAGAAGGGATACAAGTCGGAAGTGAAATTGAAGAAGACCAAGCTGAGAGAGCCTTGGTCTCAATATGACGACTTATATATATATATCGAGGTTAGCTTTAAAGCTCCTCTCCAATCAATGACAAATAGCAAT
>WTXK01001030.1:0-11660 GCA_025769895.1 Lactarius psammicola
GTGTCTGGTCGATCGCCTACTTCGTCTTCCGTAGTTGTTTGTTCAGTACTTGCTTCAGAAGGTGCTGGAGCACTGTCGTCGTCGGCCCCGTCGATGAGGCCCCACTGGTCTCGGTGTACTACCTCGGTTCTTAGGATGTTACACTGATATTCTGGTCCTGTTGGTCATAACACATCCCACCGTCCTCTGCGAGGGCTCCAAGCAACCTTGGTCCAACAGGTGTGTTCGAAATTGAACTCAACTGGGTAGTATCTCGATGGTCTTGTGGGTATCTCCACCCAATATCCTGTTTCACTGTTGATTGTTCCCCACCGTGTGTTGGCGAGGTATCGGACCGGTACGTTGCGGTCTCCTCTTCTCTCGATGGAGTATTGCGCGAATACCCAACTATTGGCAGTGGTTTCTGTCACCACGATGGGAGCTTGGTCTTAATGTTACGTGTCTACTGGCACACGGCTCAACTTGAGCAGGGGTATGGCGACAACTGGATCGGACGACTTAGCGAATATGTCAGATGACGGCTCAATGGCACGTGACTGATCTTAAGTATAACAGCAAGTCCTTACTCGGAGGACAATACTGACTCGAGTATGATAACGACAAGGCAGACTCCTATCAAGAGGAGCGCAAGGCTTAGACCGATGATAAGAGACAAGATGGGTAAAGGCAAAGTAGATTCAAGAAGACCAAGCTGCGGACTATGGCGCAGCTTGGCTAACCTTATATACATATACACAAGGGCTTTAAAGCGCCTCTTGAATGGTAGGTAACCAATCGTGTACAGTATAGTTATCGTAAGAGTCCGTCCGAGTCATAGATATCATACAGTAACAAGCCAATCACATACCTCATCCTTATCGTACAGTACTGGGGTTATCAGGCTGTTATCTGTGAGTCACATACTGCTATCACATGTCGCCGGTCCAGGGATACAAGCTACCCGGAATCCTACATCGTAACAATGGGCACTCCAACTCCATGTGCCCAGGGTCCACTTGTTCACAAATGTAGCATGAGGCGGGGACCCACTCCTTCTTCCCCAGAAGGGACATCTTCTCCTGGAGGTCCACCTCCAGCATCTTGATGGCTTCTTCAAAAGGTGAGCCCCACCTGTCGTCTTGTTTGTCTTCCCCCTTGCCAATAACACAATGCTGACAGTGCTTCTTGTGGTGGTCTTGACTACTGCACAAGGTGCACTTCTTGTTCTTACGCGGCTCCTTGCACTTGGAGATGCGGTGTTCCGTGGACCCGCACCTATAACACTTTTTCTTGGCACGGGTGGTTCTGTCAGCATCAATGGGCATTTCGACTGGCCCTCCTTGGCGTGGGAGTGCGGGGGTGATGATGGGGGATCGGAGAGGTGGGCGTGGGATGGCAGGGAAGGACCTCTTGAAGAGGCTGTTGAGCTCGTCGTATGCATTGGCAAGCTCCAACCTGACCATCCTGTCAGCCATGGCAGTATCCACCACCACCAGCTCCCAAGTCAGTTCGTTAATGCTCTTCTGCGCCATGCACAAAAGTCCCTCCAGCGTCTTCTTCACCTCCGCCTTACCCCTAAACCGGTTAATCTCCCCGGTTAGCCTAGGGTCCCCCTCCACCACTAGCATCTCATTGATAGCGAACTCCTTTTCACTACCACACTTAAGGTCACACCATTTCACCAGTGTTATGCATTTGTACCTCCTCGCCCTCCTACCCACGTATACTTGGGTAGTGCGCACTTCCTTCCCCTTGCCTTCCATTCCATGGACATAGGTGTAGTCCGTGGAGTACTTGATGTAGGGGGCTAGGCACAGTCGCTGGCAAGGGTCATCCCGCCCGTGAACATACCCACTATTCTTCACATAGATAGGGTAGAACATTTGGCCGGCAGGGTCATTGAGGATATACCCCACAGGAGCCTCATCTGACTCTTCTTCTTGGTCGGGGGCTCACTTGTAGTTGATGGTGCTGTCGTTGTTGTCCCTTTCCACGAAAGGCTCCATGCATCAAGCCAGTTGGGGAGTGGGTGTTGATAAGTGACCTGTGCGCACTTAGCGGCTCAAAGGACTTATGCAGATAACGGACTGCTTTAGATTAGATATACAGGACATATAGATTAGATTATGATCTTTACAATCTCGGACTTATCTCTTATCTATGACATCATATGTACAGAACAATCACAAGGACTTACTATTGTAGTACGCGTTAAGACTCTCCTTTTGTTATATCCTTATTGTGATATATCTTTTGTTCTTTCCTTACCTTGTACTTATTGTCTAAGTACATTCCCTTTGTATCGCCCACACTATTGTTTATGGGGCTTATTGTATTCTACTTATTGTAAGACACTTTCCTTGTTCTCTATTATAGTACAAAGGTCTATTGTCTTCAGATGTATAAGTAGTCTACCATGTACACACTGATACCCCAGTTCTCACTCTGGTGTATTAGGTTAGTTCCCTTTTCTGTAATATGACACAGTTCTCACTCTGGTGTATCAGACATCCTATCTGCTCTCCTGCAAGATCTTCTGTGCTGCTTACCCTGTGCTATTCTTATCTCACCACAGTCTCCTTTGTCCACTGTGAGTATGAATTCCACCTATGCTGTTCATCAGCGGGTGGGTACTCCAGTTTGGGCACTTCCCCCTCTTCCATGGCTTCTATCAGCCTAGTGGCCAGAAGCTCATGGATCGCCACTGCGACTGGTGACGATGTTGGGTCTTGGGGGGTGTTGTCTGGTGCCGAGACTGGGGATGCAGAGCAAGAGGGAACCGAGAGGGAGCCAGTGTTGGGAGCGGGGTGTTACGCTTTCACGGCATATGCCTGACTTAGGCGAATTTCAGTGGCGACACCAAGGTAATGAGTATGTAACTTAGAAGAGTATACAACTCAAGGCACTAAGACAATACTTTGTGTCCTTAGGCCAACAATGATCGATAAAGAGATGAAGAGCAATGGATCTTCCTACTGCGAGAGAAAGGATACAAGTCGGAAGTGAAATTGAAGAAGACCAAGCTGAAGAGCCTTGGTCTTAATACAACGACTTATATACATATATCGAGGCAGCTTTAAAGCTCCTCTCCAATCCATACGACGAATAGCAATACTACCTCACAGTCTATAAAGACATGTGATTCTACTGCTGACTGATGCGCTAAGTCCATGACACATATACTCTTACTAACCCGGTCATAAGTATTAGTAAGGCTCCGTACTCCTCGCATTCCGTACCAATCCGTATCACGGGGGCAGATGTGGAAGACATAGTAGGCAGTTGGGGAGTAGAGGAAGAGGTGTGGATGGCTCTCAACTGCTCACCCCCTCTTCCTTTTATCTTCTTTTCCTTGCTTTTGAGTCTCCGCCTGAATTCTTCTATCAGGTCATCTGCATGTAAGTTTTCCTTTGGCTCCCATGAGTTGTCACTGCCTGGGTATCCTTTCCATTTGACTAGGAAGTGTATCTTGCGCCCTCTTCCTCTTGGCTGTGCATCCAGAATCTTCTCAACTTCGTATTCTGGTTCTCCATCAACTAGATCAGGTGGCAGACGGGTAAAGTTTGGCCCATGTAGTTCCATCTCCTTGCATGGCATTATGAGATTCGCATGAAACACATTGTGGATCTTCCATTGCCGAGGTAACTCCACTCGGTAAACTGCTTCCAACAATTGTTCCAGAATCTTGAATGGCCCGTGTCACTTTAGTCCAAGTTTGGCCGCAGGGTATAGGGTTTTGATATTTGTTCCCTCTATCCAAACTTGGTCTCCTTTTTTGTATGGCTTGAAATGTGTGTTCCCTTTGTTTCCCAGAGCCATAGCCTTCTGTGCTCGAGCAATATTCCTAAGTGCTTCATCGCGAGCTTCGTTCATCTTTGAAAGCCTGGTTTCTACCAACGGAACATAGCTGTTCATTGGCCACTCAACTTTCGGCGTATACCCCATGATCAAATCAAATGGGGATTTCTTCGTTGTCACATTAGGCCACTGATTATGCGCGAATTCTGCGAAAGGCAGCCACTTGCTCCAGTCATCTTGTCTGTCCTCACACCAGAATCTGAGATATTGTTCCAGCCACTGGTTCGTTCGTTCAGATTGCCCATCTGTCCTTGGGTGGTACGCAGTGGAGATATTCTGGTGTATCTTGAGGGCATCACATAATCCTCTGGCATATTTTGACGTAAACCAGGTATCTTGGTCCGAGATAATCTTCTTCGGCACTCTGAACCTGGGATAAACCCATTTCAAATACAGTCCAGCCACTCCTTCAGTGGTGATTGACTCCTTGCAAGGTATAAATATTGTGGCCTTGCTGCAATCATGATCCGTGATCGTAAGAATCGTGTCATAACCTTCTGATTCTGGTAGCTTTGTGATGAAATCCATGGCTACTGTCTGGAAGGGTAGCACATGTTCAGGGGTGATGGGGATCATTGCTGGTTTCAAGGGTCTCGTGTTGGCTTTGTTTGCTTGGCAAGCAGCGCATCCCTTGACATATTGCTCCACATCTTGTTTCATATTGGGCCACCATACGTCACACTTTGCCACCTCGTAGGTATTTGAAATTCCTGGGTGTCTGGCCGATGGGGTATCGTGGTAAAAGTGAATTACCCCCTCTTCAGATTGTTGTCTCTGGCAACAACGATCTGGTGATCCTTTCACCATATTGAGTTCAGCTTGATCAATTGGTGGGTATTGGTCCATCCCTCAAGCCGGTTCTGGCTGTTTTGGTTCTCCTGCTGGTCCTTCTCAATCATATCTTGCAATGATTGATACTGGTCTGGATCAATTCCCATGCGATAGCGTTCCCACTCCCGTGGATTATTGGGGTTCACTTCTTCGCTTCCTGCGATCCATCATAGGCCTGGCTAAAGAACTTTGGTGGCAACACCACAAGTTGCTTATTATCGCCATCACCTTCGTTGTAGTCTGGACGTCTAGATAACGCATCCACGCGTCCATTCTTCTTGCCAGATATGTGTACCAGTTGGAAGTCATAGTCCATAAGTTCCACGTGCCATCACACCACTCTTCTATTGTGATCCCCTGGATTCTTTCAGAACAATAGATTGGTGTGATCCATGTGAACTTTGACCTGGTGTGCTGCCTGATGCAAATACTGTTGCCAGTGTCTGAACATTTCCAGAAGTCCTAGGAGTTCGCGGTTATACACATCATAGTTCCTTTGGGCTTCGTTCAGAGTTTTTGAGAAAAAGGTGACCAGATGCAAGACGTCCTGTTGATAAGTGACCTGTGTGCACTTAGCGGCTCAACGGACTTATGCAGATAATGGACTGCTATAGATTAGATATACAGGACTCATGTAGATTAGATTATCTTTATGATCATTACAATCTAGGACTTCTTTATCTATGACATCATATGTACAGAACAATCACAAGGACTTGTTATTGTAGTACGCGTTAGCACTTTCCTTTTGTTATATCCTTATTGTGATATATCTTTGTTCTTTACACTCCTTGTACTTATTGTCCAAAGTACACTCCCTTTGTTTCACCCACTATTGTATTAGGGGCTTATTGTACTTCTGCTTATTGTATGACACTTTCCTTGTCCTCTATTATAGTACAAGGTCTATTGTATCTAAAAGTGTATAAGTAGCACATCATGTACGCCCTGATACCACAGTTCTCACTCTGTGTTATCAGACGTCTCTCTTAGCTCTCTCCTGCAAGATCCCTGCTACCCTGCGCTGCTTATATCTCACCACAGTCCTCTTGTCCACTGTGAGTATATGCTTCATTCACCTGTGCTGTTCATCAGGTTATGGGCCCTGCGCCCTCTGTTCCACTTGGCTAGTCCCTGTGTCACTATGGGCACATACTAGGTCAAGGTCTGTCTGGGGCTTAACCAGCCTTGCCCAAGCCTGGGAACCCTCAGGCGTGAGGTGTCCCAGGTGAGGAACCTCCATTACTATACCATGCCCAGTAGTCCTACTTTCACCCCCACTGTGTCCCTCGCCCCTGCGAGTGCGCAAAGTGATTGGGTCTGTTAGCCCCTTAATACATATCTAGGCGTGCATGGCCCACTGGGCTGTGTATTGTGGAGCTTAGCGCCAGCTGTCTCTGGTGCTCCACACTGTGCGCAGAATCTCCTCACCATGGGAGTGTAAAATCTGGTGCAGGCTCTAGGGGGTGTTCGCCTTTGGCGTTCTGCAAACAGATACCTACTTTGAAATGCGTCAAAGGGAAAGGGCATAGTGAAGCCTTTATGGCGATGAGGCAACCAACAGGCCAAGAAGGCTGAGGTAGACAGCCTTGGGCTCTGAAAGATCATTCCACTATCCCCTCTGGTGCGCTCTAGTTGAGTCGTGTCTTAGACACATCCTGGCAGGCAGCCGGCTCCTAGTATGCGAAGAGGCTTCCATCCTGGGCCTAGCCCTTGTAACACTGGCATGTACATGGAGGCAGGACGCTTTGCGTTCTGGCCTTACAGATTCACAGACGGGAACAGTAAACTACTTCCCTCATACATCTTGCAACTTTATGAGCACTATCACTGACTGCTCCTTGGCAATAGATAACCATCCCAAATGTCTGGTACAACACCCGCCGCCACCTCTGCCCCTTCAGGCAGTGGCTCTGGATCCACACCCTCTACACACGTCACAGCTGCGTATGGCGCTACCTTCAGCATGCCTTCTGGCATCCACCTCAGCCAATTCGACGGCTCCAACTGGAGTGAATGGTCTGGCACCATCGAAGCCATCCTCACGCTGCATGAAGCAGAGGATGTGTTCACTTTGGACACTGCTCCCTCTGGCATTCCGCCAGATGAGTGGGACTCTGTCCAAAGAAGGTCCAAGGCGTACCTCCGCCTGTACCTTAAGCCAGATGTCTATTCCCTGGTGTCTGATGCCACCGCCTATCCCACTTTTAAAGATAAGTGGGACAAGCTGAAGGATGTATATGCTGATGCTTCGGGCAGCACCACCATCTTTAACTTGTGGATTCAGTTAACACAAGCCCGCCTCGACGACTCTGCTCCAATGGCCTCCCAATTGGCCAAGCTCAATGAGCTCAAAGTCGCCCTCTCCAACGCATCAATGGGTGTCACTGACACTCAATTCTCCCTTATCCTGCTTCACGCACTGCCACCCTCCTATGAGGTGTTGGCTTCTACAATCCTAGCCGGTGGTGCCCCCTCCACACTCAAGCACGCTGAAATAATTGCGCGCATAGTGTCTGAGGAGGCGCACCGCTCCGGCCCCTCTGGTTCCTCTCTCAATAAGGCCGCCCCCATCAAAGCTAGTGGCAAGGGTAAAAAGAAAGACCACTCTGGTCTTACCTGTCACTACTGCAACAAAAAGGGGCACATCAAGCCTGATTGCAGGAAGAGGAAGAAGGATGAAGCAGATGAAAAGGCGAAGGGCAGCGGCAATAAGGCCGCCAATAGTCATGTCTTAGTACCCACTACCGCCTCCATTAAGGAGGTCGATTGATACGGATTGCGAAGGAAACGGAGCCTTACTAATACTTATGACCGGTTTAGTAAGAGTACATGTGTCATGGACTTATCGTATCAGTCAGCAGTAGAATCACATGTCTTTATAGACTGTGAGGTAGTATTGCTATTCGTTACTCGGATTGGAGAGGAGCTTTAAAACTACCTCAATATATGTATATAAGTCGTCGTATTGAGACCAAGGCTCTTTAGCTTGGTCTTCTTCAATTTCACCTCCGACTTGTATCCTTCCTCTCGCAGTAGGAATTCCATTGCTCCTTATTCTCTGTCAGCGCAAGTACACGAAATATTGTCTTGTTGCTTTGAGTTGTGTACTCCACTAAGTCACATACTCATTCAAGCGTTGTGTCGCCTCTAAATTGCCTAAGTCAGGCATATGCCGTGAAAGCGTAACATTAAGACCAAGCTACCAACCGTGGTGACCTTTCCGACAACCGCAGAACGTTGGACTAACTTCCAACCCTACTTCATCGAACGAAGGGGAGCAAGGAACGTACCCATCAGATATCTCAAAGCTGCAAGGTGGAGGACAAACGTTGGACCTGAAGGATATTACGTAGACACTTCAAGACCAAACCGTTGGTGTCCAGTTGAATTCAATTTCGAAGCAATTTGCTGGACCCGTATCAGAGAGAACCCAAGGGGAAATAATTGGGAAGTAGTTGCACCCGCTGAGGGCAATTTACGTTGTGATATTCACACAAACGAAGTAGTAATCCGATCGGAGTGGGGACCTATTGACGGGGCACCTGAAGAAAGCACTCTACCAATTCACGAACGCCGGCTCCAAGTGAAGCAAGTCAAGAGACTGAAGAATCAGGAGAAGAAGCCAACGAAGACGAAGAACAGGAAGAGGCCATTGAACAAATTGCGGAACTCACTAATCAAATTCGAATAGTAGAGCCCAAAAGAATTCAAGTAATGGCCACTGAAACTATACAAGAACCTGTCCGAGAACGGATTGAAGTACCGAACGAACAAATGTTCATCAATCCAGAAACTGGACACGTGATGACAGCAGATGATATAGCATTGTATCGAGCAATCAGATCTGATCGCCCCGACCCTCCTTCAGGAGGAGGAGGAGGAGGACCCCCTGGAGGAGGAGGAAGAAGACCTCCTAATGGAGAAGGCGGATTCCCAGGAGGTGGATTTCCAGGAGGAGGATTCCCAGGAGGATTCCCAGGAGGGGGGCCTCCCGGTGGGGGACCACCAGGCAGAGGAATGCCACCTGCGGGAGCACCCGGACATCAATCGGACAAATTTATTGGAAATGCCCTGCAAATATTTGCCGGAGATCGACTCAAAGCAGATGAATTTATAACCCAATGGTCATTATACTGGGGAGTAAACAATAACAACCCCATCATGACTAATGCTTACCGACGATCGATGCTATTCCTCACGTATATTCAAGGAAAAACAGTAAACGAATGGGTCATGAACATGAGCCAATGGCTCAATCGACAAGTAACCGGCGGAGTACCCGAACAGACACCAGACTTATGGGTCGAAACTGAATGAGCATTCAGAAGAAGATTTGCAAATACCCTTGAAAGGGAGCAAGCACAAGGAATGCTGAAGCGAGGTCTAAAAATGAAGGAAGGAGATCTCGATACATATATCACGGAGTTTGAAACTCTGGCGCGACAAGCGGATACCGGCTAAGTTCCATTCAAACTATTGATTTGTTCACCGATGGATTACCACGACCCCTGTTTGAAAAGGTATTCCAAATGGACGACCCACAAACATTTGAAGAATGGAAGGATGCGGTCAGACGCCGACAGCAGCAATACATCCATATAAGGGCAAAGCTGGACGCCCATTGTCATGGACCGGCCAAGACACTGACACATCGGTTATGATTACAATGGTCAGCGGTAATTAGTCATGGACTACTCGTATCAGTCAGCAGGAGAGCGCTTTATCACATGTAAGATAGTACGATGACTCATTACTAGGATAGCTGTACTAGGGTTCGAGCTAGTTACGCTATTGGTTACTTTACGATTCGGGAGGAGCTTTAAAGCCCTCGACAACTGTATATAAGGCTCGTTGTTCAGACCACGGATCCCCATCCTGGTCTTCTCAATACCACCATCATTGTTCGCGACCTTGGACCTTCAACTTCCTTTCCTTTCCTCTACTGTTCCACTCTACTTGTTGTCCTAGCCTTTGTCTTCGGAGTCGTACTCCTTCTAGAAGGCATCGAGAGCGAAGACACCGACGCCGTGTACTAGCAAGAAGTCATGTGCCTACATCCTCACGTTAAGTCTCGATACTTCGTGTATTGGATCAAGTTCAGTATTAGTCATCGCCTTCCTTCGCGCCTAAGTCAGGCAACGTTGTTGTGGCAACATAACACCCATAAAGGTCAGGTCCCGAAACCACGTGGATTTACGACCCGAGGAACCATGCCTGGAAATCTTCCCAATCCAAATGCGATGGACACGTCAGCTGATAGGAGTCGAGCACGATTGGCTGGATCGGAAGAAATTGATTACACACAGCCACCTTATTCCCCACCCAATCGGGGACGAGGTCGAGGAGGAAGACCAAATGGAAGGGACATCACGTGTTACAATTGTGGAAAGAAAGGACATATTAGCCACAATTGTTATCAAGCACAAGGACAAAGTCAAAGTAGTCAAAGCCGATCCACGGATACTGAACCAGTAACAATACGAAGCACAATATCCAGAATGACGGAAGAGGAACAGGCTCAGTATTGGATGAGTCAAGTAGCGGAATTGGGAGACGGAGCTAAAGACCAGATCTTAAAGGATCTATGGACGAAGGAGGGTTTTCAGGATGCCTGAACCCATCGGCCTGGGTGAGGGCGGTCAATTGTAATTCTGTTATTATCACGCGCTATCGATCTATGCGAATTCCAGTTTCGATAAGAACGAATTACTCAAAGGCCGACATCAGAGTCCTTGTAGACTCAGGAGCAACCGACAATTTCATCAAACCTTCATTTGCCAAACGAATGGGGTTAGGAATGAAACGATTGGAAAGACCCTGCAAAATATGGAACATCGATAATACGGAAAATAAAGCGGGGTGTATCACTCATTGTGTGGATCTCGATGTGCAAACTAAAGGAATTCACAAGGAAATGCGGTTCCTGGTGACAAATACAGGACAAGAAGAAATGGTGTTAGGATATCCTTGGTTAGCCCAATACGAACCAAAGGTTAGCTGGAGACACGCCACTATTCAGGAAGATGCCCTTCCTGTAATACTCCGATCCATTAATCCAAAAAAGGAAGGATCAGTAATTGCCAAAGCACTAACCATTATCAATAAAGATCAAATTGTCAAACAATTAGATCAGGAATGCTCCATCAAAACTACAGCGACAGAATTGGCAATAGCGGCAAAACAATATTCCACTAAAGCGGAATTACCCGAGGAATATAAAGAATTTTCCCACTTATTCAATGAGGAAGCTTCTTATCGATTCCCACCATCCAGACCATGGGACCATACTATTGAATTCAAAAAAGGAACACCAGACGCCATCGATTGCAAAATATATCCTCAAACACAAGATGAGGATAAGGCACTCAAGGAATTCCTGGCGGAACAACTAAAGAAGGGGTATATCCGACCATCAAAATCCCCTTACGCATCACCTTTCTTCTTCGTCAAAAAGAAAGATGGAAAATTGCGACCGGTGCAAGATTATCGGAAGATCAATGATTACACCATCCGAAATCAATATCCATTACCCCTTATCTTGGATCTTATATCGGACCTTAGTAACGCCTACATCTATACCAAATTAGATGTACGATGGGGATACAATAACGTAAGAATCAAAGAAGGAGACGAAGAAAAGGCAGCATTCAAAACCTGATATGGTCTATTTGAACCTACAGTTATGTTTTTCGGATTAACCAATTCACTGGCAACGTTCCAGACAATGATGAACTACATATGCAGGGACATAATCGCCAAACATGAACAAAGAGGTACAACTATACGGGTTTATATGGACGATATCGGGATAGCAACAAAAATCGGCATCAACCTTCAGGATCATATTGAAGCCGTCAAAGATGTTCTACGGGTATCAGCGGAACACGATCTCTATTACAAATTGGAAAAATGTACATTCCATGCGCCACGGATGGATTACCTGGGGGTAATCCTTGAAAAGGGGGTAACACGCATGGACCCTGTAAAAA
>WTXK01001031.1:0-11598 GCA_025769895.1 Lactarius psammicola
GATTATGCTTCAGATGCGGCAATAAAGGACACATTTCGCGCAATTGTCCTCAACGCCAAAACACACAAGCATCTGTCGCAACAACCTCTTCCACTACTCCCTCGACCACACCCACTGTAGTCGCCACGGTCAAGGTAGAAGGCAACTCCAACATGAAGGCCTCAGAAAGAGCTGCTGCCTACATAGCAGCCATGCAGGCCGATACCGACGATGTCAAAGCGGCTCTTGAAGAACAATTGTTTGGGAAGCAGGGTTTTTCCAATGCTTGAACCCCGCGGCCTGGGCTAAAGCAATGAAGATTAGCGTGTATCATAGCAGATATCGATCTATGCGAATTCCAGTTTTATTTGAATCTGCACACGCGACGGCCGAGAGACAAGTGCTCATCGATTCGGGAGCAACCGACAATTTTATCAGCAAAAATCTGATAAATAGACTCAAAATTTCCACACTACCGGTGGCGAAACCGATCAAAATATGGAACGTAGATGGAACACATAATCAAGATGGCGAGATTACACAATTCACCGATCTCGAGGTCACGACTGGTAGACAAACCAAGACACTACGATTCCTAATTACTCATCTAGGATCCGATGAAGTAATTTTGGGATATCCGTGGCTAACCGCTTTCGAACCCAAAGTACATTGGAAGGACGCAACCCTGGACAAAGAATTTCAACCAGTAGTAATCACAAGTCTAGGATACGTATCGGTTGCCAATCGAAGAATCATAACCGAAGAACAATGGGAAGACCACATTAAAGAAATTCCCGATGAAGTGGTACACCTACGGAAAACCACAACAGCCTCCGAATTGGCTCAAAAGGCCGCGGACAAAACAGTAAAGACTTTCGAGGAAAGAGTCCCAGAAGAATATCATCGCCACCGAAAAGTCTTTGATGAAGAAAGTTCCCAACGATTCCCACCACCACGACCATGGGATCATGCTATCGACCTCATACCCGACGCACCCGCTACGATTGATTGTAAAATCTACCCCATGACACAAGTTGAAGACAAAGCGCTGGAAGAATTTGTGGACGAACAATTAAAAAAGGGATATATTCGACCATCCAAATCCCCTTATTCGTCACCCTTCTTTTTTATCAAAAAGAAAGACGGCAAACTCAGACCAGTACAGGATTATCGAAAACTCAATGACCTAACAGTGAAAAACCGATACCCACTTCCCCTCATTCCCGAACTCATAGACAAAGTACGGGAAGCGCGAATTTTCACTAAACTCGATATCCGATGGGGATATAATAATGTGCGGATCAAGCCAGGAGATGAATGGAAAGGCGCATTCAAGACTAACAAGGGATTGTTCGAACCCTGTGTTATGTTTTTTGGGCTCACAAACTCGCCAAGCACCTTTCAAACCATGATGGATACTATATTTCGCGACCTGGTAGCGCAAGGATGGGTGGTAATATACATGGATGACATTCTCATCGCAACACCAGACGACCTCGTGGCACATCGACAATTAGTACATCAAGTACTAGATCGACTCGACGAACACGATCTCTACCTCAAACCAGAGAAATGCGTATTCGAAGTACGAGAAGTTGAATATCTGGGCCTTATCATCGGACATGGACAAGTAAAGATGGACCCAATCAAAGTACAGGGAGTACGCGAATGGCCTACACCTACCAACCTCAAAGAAGTCCGCGGATTCCTGGGATTTTGCAACTTCTATCGTCGTTTTATACGAGGATTCTCAGCCATCGCACGCCCTCTCAATGATCTCACAAAGAAGGAGACACCATGGGAATGGACAAGTGCCAGGAATAAAGCCTTCGAAGAACTCAAAGCAAGAATTAGCGAAGCCCCAGTACTACAATGCCCAAAACTGGAAGCACCTTTCGAAATCGAAGTGGATGCATCCGGCTTCGCAATTGGTGCGGTACTAAACCAAGAAGGAGACGACAAGAAAATGCACCCGGTAGCATTCTTCTCAGAAAGTTTCACTCAAACGGAGCGAAACTATGACATCTATGACCGAGAATTATTAGCAGTCGTCAAAGCCCTTCGAACATGGAGAACATATCTTGTAGGATCCCCTCATATTATCACCATCCACACCGACCACGCCAACCTCATCTACTGGAAAGAACCAAGAAAAATCAGCAGAAGAGTTGCACGCGAATTTCAAGAACTACAAGAATATAATTTCGTTCTCAAACACATTAGTGGAACAAAAAACGCAAGGGCAGACGCACTATCAAGGAGAAGTGATTACGATGAAGGAGAAGAAGATAATGACGACGTCACAGTCCTTCCTGAAGAAATATTCATCAAGTTAGCAGGGACAGAAGACGAATCAATTGAAGAACTCTCAATGTGGAGCGAACTAAATCACCATAACGATCCCAAGCCAGAATGGATCAACGCCCACAATTTATACCAAGATGACGTCGAAATGTGGTGTCACGAAGGAGCTCGAGTTGCCAATGTCGAGGGCAACATTGAACTTAAGAGGGGGGTAATTTCCCTTTTTCACGATCCCCCTCACCGTGGACACCCTGGGATCACCAATACGTACGCATTACTCAAAGAACGATATTGGTGGCCGCGTCAAAAAGAAGATGTGGAAGAATATGTCAAGGGATGCGCGTCGTGCCAAGCAAACAAAATAAACACGCACCGACAAAAACCACGATTATTCCCTATTACAACGGATCCAGAAGCGCAACCATTTGAAGTGGTCACTATGGACTTCATCACCAAATTACCACCGTCAAAAGGATTCGACACTATACTCACGATCACGGACCATGACTGCACGAAGGCGGCAATATTCATCCCTTGCAATGAAACAATTACAGCTGAAGGAGTGGCGCAACTATACCTTCAACATGTCTATCCACATTATGGAATACCGAAGAAAATGATCACGGATAGGGATCCACGCTTCATTTCGACCTACATGCGTAACTTGTGCAGAACACTTGATATCAAACAGAATATTTCGTCAGCCTATCACCCACAGACAGATGGACAATCGGAACGTACCAATCAATGGCTTGAACAATACCTACGACATTGGAGCAACGTTCAACAAGATAACTGGGTTGACCTTCTTCCTATCGCACAGTTCGCGCACAATAGCTGGCCCAACGCGACAACAAAACGATCCCCCTTCAAACTATTGATGGGTTGGACGCCAAGAGCCACAGGGAATGAAGAAACAACAAGTGCACCTGCAGTAGACAAAAGGATAGAAGAAATGAAGGAAGCAAGAAGGAAGGCGCAAGAATGTATCCATCACGCGCAAGTACTTATGGCAGAAAGAGGCAAGCGCACCTTCACCCCGTACAAGGAAGGAGATATGGTTTGGCTAGAGGGCGTAAATTTACGTACTCATTACCCCACTTCCAAACTAGCGCCCAAAAGATACGGCCCTTTCCCCATCAAGAAGGTCTTATCTCAAGTATCATACGAACTAGACCTGCCAAGCCGGTGGAAGATACACCCGGTGATCCACGCTAACCTCCTGACACCCTATAAGGAGACAACATTACACGGGCCGAACTTTACCCGACCATTACCGGAACTTATCGATGGAGAAGAAGAATATGAAGTGGAGCAAGTTCTAGATTCGCGCCGACAAGGCCGAGGACGCAAACTTCATTTCCTTATCAAGTGGAAAGGATTTCCCATGAGTGACAGTACGTGGGAACCTCGGGAAAACCTAACCCACTCTCAGTCCGCGATAACGGACTTTTATCGCCTACACCCTAACGCCGAAGGAGCGCCCAAGAGGACATAAAAGACAAAGACTCCTAGGTCAAAACGCATCCCCATCATTCCCCACTTTGAACTCGAACCACCATCACTACTATGTCTTTCACTTCTGGTATCGTTCAAGATGAATATGAATCTGTGGGCGAACGTCGCGCCTATCAGAACATAGTCATCCCTACGGCCCCAGTCCCTATTCAGACCCCTCCTCCTCTCATGATCGGATCCCCTGACATGCGTCGAACCCAGCTACTCGAGTCCGAAGTTTCGACTCCCACTTTTCAACCTTTCCCTTACGCACCACAAACTCCCCCTCCTGTATCCCCTACCCTCATTGACTCTGATACTGCCATAGCTACGGCAGTACAAGAAGAAGTCGTCGGACGACAACCGACCCCAGAAGAAGACAATGGACTCATAGAGTTCATTGATTACAACACGGGGTCGGAAAATGAAGACGACGACGATGACCCAGGACTCCCGTTTTTTCCAAATCTCCCTTCCTCCCCACGCTACTATCCACTCATGATCCCCAAGTCTGATGACGATCCTACTCGAGTGGTAGCTCCCTATATCTTTTACCACGACGACCATCAACAAGTCGTTGGATGTATGGGAAGAAATCAACCACCCTACGCAGAACCCGTCTATCTCCGCCCAGTCGACCCCCCTATCCGTCTTCCCATCCCTATTTCTAACGCACGTTTAGCCCAATTTGATCACGAACATCCGAGGTCGTACGCCATTGATGAGGTTGTACAAGACCTCGGCGACCCTTGCATCAAGGCGGAAGTCTCACGTCTACGAGATGTGCTGCGAAAGCAACGCACATTGAACAAGCAAAAGGAAGACGTCGAGAAGCAGCTCAATCAGTTGCAACGAGCCGCATTCGACACGGACTTGGAGATTAACGGGATTAGGAAGAGGATGGAAAGAGCAGACGTGGTACGCACTCTCGCAGACAGATACGCCACCCTATACCCGCTGCGAACCCGCGCGGATGTCCCCCAACTTGCCATTCGCACTCATGGACCCGTCGAATTTCCGACAGAGCATGAGGGTCCAGTACGCTCTCGCTACTCATGCTGGAAATGTGGCAAGTTAGGTCACAAGAAGGCCAACTGCCCCAAGAATCGACAGAAGCATTGTTGGTTTTGCGACAGCAACCAACACGTTGGAGCGGAGTGTATCTTTAGGAGGATGAACGTGGTCGACCTACTCAACAAACAAGACCCATCGACACGCCCTCGTTATTGTGGCAAGTGCTTCAATAATTACGCCACGCATGAAGAATACAACTGTCCCAAGGCAGTTGCGTGTCGTCATTGCGCTGAACGAGGACCCCATGGGTTTCTCAATACTCACAACTGCCCTAAGGACCGCCAACCTACCCCACCTGATGGCGACAACTGGGACCTTGGCAGCGAGTACGGAGGGTCTAACTAGAAGTTGAGGCAACTTCACACCAAAAGGGGGGGTAATGTTACGATTCCGGACACTTTCTTCGCTTACATCTCTATCTTGACTCATTCCCATTCCTATACGTACAAGTGCCGGACTTACCCCATACTGATTACTCATATGACTCACGGCTGACTGATGCTTTGTTCTATGGCCTTCCATGGCGTTCTTTTACTATTATCACATGTTACTGTAGGATGACTCATTCCTAGGACCCATATCCTAGGATCGCACCATATGTTTGTGACTCTTTGGTGCTGTACCAGTATATAAGTCGCTCTCTACTTAGCTTGTACAGTAGACTCGACTTCTTCTTGAATCACATTATACTTCAGTCTCACAGACTCTGGAGGGATTCCTTTCTGAGGATACCTTTAGTTGAACGTGCGGGCCTTCGTCTTTTGCCTCGCCTCTGTTATTCAGAAGGACCTTCGAGTCACTTCCTTTCACTCTTGTTGAGCCCAGCTCCAAGTAGTATCACCGAGCTCAAGTCTAATTGGACTATCGACTTCTACCAAACTTGACTTAGTTGCACGTCGCACGATCGCCCGTGTGAGCGTAACAGCAAGGATCGCAGGAAGCGATGAAGCAAACCCCAATAACGCACGAGAATGGGAACGCTATCGCATGGGAATCGATCCAGACCAGTATCAATCAATACAAGATCTGATTGAGAAGGACCAGCAGGAGAACCAAGATAGCCAAGAACGGCTTGAGGGATGGACCAATACCCACCAATTGATCAAGCTGAACTCAATTTGGTGGAAGGATCACTGGATCGTTGTTGCCAGAGACAACAATCTGAAGAGGGGGGTAATTCACTTTTACCACGATACCCCATCGGCCGGACACCCGGGAATTTCAAATACCTACGAGGTGGCAAAGCGCGACGTATGGTGGCCCAACATGAAACAAGATGTGGAGCAATACGTCAAGGGATGCGCTGCTTGCCAAGCAAATAAAGCCAACACGAGACCCTTAAAACCAGCAATGATCCCCATCACCCCTGAACATGTGCTACCTTTCCAGACAGTAGCCATGGATTTCATCACAAAGTTACCGAAATCAGAGGGTTACGACACGATTCTTACGATCATGGATCATGATTGCAGCAAGGCCGCAATATTCATACCTTGCAAGGAGGCAATCACCGCTGAAGGAGTGGCTGGACTGTATTTGAAATGGGTTTATCCCAGGTTCGGAGTGCCAAAGAAGATTATCTCGGACCGAGATACCCGGTTTACGTCAAAATATGCCAGAGGACTATGCAACGCCCTCAAGATACACCAGAATATTTCCACTGCGTATGTTACGATGCAGGTTACCGGGTAGCTCGTATCCCCGGACCGGTGGCATGTGATAGTGGTACGTGACTCACAGATAACGGTTTGATAACCCCAGTACTGTACGATAAGGATGAGGTACGCGATTGGCTCCACCATTGTACAATATCTATGACTCGGACGGACTCTTACGATAACCCTACTGTACGTGATTGGTTACTTACCTTTCAAGAGGCGCTTCAAAGCCCTCGCGTATATGTATATAAGGTTAGCCAAGCTGCGCCGTAGTCCGCAGCTTGGTCTTCTTGAATCTATCTTGTCTTCATTCGTCCTATCCTTCCTCTTTGGTCTAAGCCTTGCGCTCCTTTCTATAGGAGTCTGCCTTATCGTTATCATCCTTGAGTCAGTATTGTCCCACGACTAGGGCTTACTGTTATACTCCCACGATCGCGTGCCATACCGGGGCCGCCATATCGCTAAGTCGTCAGCTAGTTGTGTCGCCTCTCATTGCTCAAGTCGAGCCACGTGCCGATAGACACGTAACAGCGTACCACCCAAGGACGGATGGACAATCTGAACGAACGAACCAGTGGTTGGAACAATACCTCAGATTCTGGTGCGAGGACAGACAAGACAATTGGAGCAAGTGGCTGCCATTCGCAGAATTCGCGCATAATCAGTGGCCTAATGCGACAACGAAGAAATCCCCATTTGATCTAATCATGGGGTACACGCTGAAAGTTGAGTGGCCAACGAACAGTTACGTTCCGTTGGTGGAAACCAGACTTTCAAAGATGGATGAAGCTCGCGATGAAGCACTTAGGAATATCGCTAGAGCACAGAAGGCTATGGCACTGGGAAACAAAGGGAACAAACGTTTCAAGCCATACAAGAAAGGAGACCAAGTTTGGATAGAAGGGACGAACATCAAAACCCTATACCCAGCAGCCAAACTTGGACCAAAGCGACATGGGCCGTTCAAGATTCTGGAACAATTGTCGGAAGCAGTTTACCGAGTGGAGTTACCTCGGCAATGGAAGATCCACAATGTGTTTCATGCGAATCTCATAACGCCATACAAGGAGACGGAACTACATGGGCCAAACTTTACCCGTCCACCACCTGACCTAGTTGATGGAGAACCAGAATACGAAGTCGAGAAGATTCTGGATGCACAGCCAAGAGGAAGAGGGCGCAAAATGCACTTCCTAGTCAAGTGGAAGGGATACCCAAGCAGCGACAACTTGTGGGAACCAGAAGAAAATTTACATGCAGATGACTTGATAGCGGAATTCAAGCGGAGACTCAAGAACAAGGCTAGGAGGATAAAAGGAGAAGAGGAGACTTGCTTAAGGGTCATCCAAACCTCCTCACCTACCTCACCCAAGCTCAACAACATGTCCTCCCAATCTGCCCCTGCTCTCCCCAGTTCTCCCTCGGTCCCCTCTTGCTCTCCATCCCCAGTCCCAGTCACCCCAGGGTTGATGACACCAACCAGCACCCCCCATGCTGTCTCCACTCCCAGGGAGGCAGCATCTCCTCAGCTGATCCCCTCGACGGCTCCAACGGTCTCAGTGCAGACACTGATCCCCTCGACGGCGCCAACGGTCTCAGTGGAACAGGAGTTCCATGGGGAAGATGACCGTTCTCCAAGTTCCCTCCAGTCTTCAACGGGAGAGGAGGAGCCAGGCTGTGGCCCCTCTCAGTCTCAAACAGAAGAAAGGGAAGAGAACACCATCTCCTCTCCAACATTGGAGGCAGAAGAAGAGGAGAAGGAGAAGGACGACGAAGAGGACCCTTTCGACCTGCTGGAGTGGGCTTACTCCATGACCAAGGTACCCAGGATTGAAATTGTGGTCACGGTCAAAGTGGAGTGGGCCACAGAAGAGCCAGGCGTCGAGGTCAAGAAGGAAGAAGAAGAATCCCCTACTGTCTTGGGAGAAAGACAGGGTGCCCCCACCAAGCGCCGTTGCTTTGGCTGCAACGAGGTGGGACACATCGTCAAGAATTGCCCTGAGCGCAAGGGCAAGGGCAAGAAGGCCCAGAAGAACAAGACTCTGCGAGCTCGGTCCACTCGCGTCGAGGTAGTCGATGGACCACGGTTGTCAAACCTCTTGGAGAAAGAGGGTAGGACCAGCAAGAAGGACTTTGGGCGTTGCTCAAAGTACCAGAAGATCAACGCACACCCGGAGCACAAATGCCCGGTGTACGAACAGTGCAGGAAGTGTGGGAAGTATGGTCCCTTCCTATTCCTGCGGTGCCATGAGTGTACCCCTGAAGATCGTGGGGCCTATGGCTGGTATGATGAAGATTGCGACTACGAGGACCCCAATGAAGATTGGCGGTACGACTAGTGTGGTGAATCGGGGTGACTTCACGCCTGAACGGGGGATTGTGTCATGAACGTACGATTTTATTCTCATTTTCCATCATATGACCTTTCCTTTTACCCTATGCCCACACCCCTTTTCTATTAATGTCGCTTTCTTATTGATCTGCTGCGCATGACCATGGAATGGCATGTGCTTTTTACTTTACTGACTCGGTGTGCCTATTGTCATGGCATGTGACTCTTTATGACTAGGGGGCCTTATTGTCCTCTAGCTCATTGTTTGTCTGAGGTGACGCCATAGCGAGTCATAGACGAGCTATGACTTGGGACACTTATTGTTCCCTGTGACCCATTGTCCTAGTAACTCTATTGTCCTAGTGATGGCTATTGTAGTCGTGACTCTATTGTCCATAGATACTATAAGTACTAGCCAGTATGGGGCTGTAGGCCTCAGACTTGACTTCTTGTACCTTACGGTATATTGAACATAGCAGTCTTTGAACCCCTCCCCTCTGTCTGATCTGCTTAAAGATCTTCTCTAAAGTCATCTGACTTGTGAGGTGACCTACTTGTCATCAGGAACTCTCTAAGTCCTCTTCGGACTTAGGACTTGTAACTCACACGTGACCCACCTTAGTGTTTTGTGAGCGAACTAGTGTTGACCTTTACCCACGTCGGGTGAACGTCCCTACCGTGACGTAACAATCATCCCCAACTCACCGCACAATCATCCCCAACTCACCGCCATACTCCACGCACCTCCGACAGCTCTGGGATCAATAATGTGAATGCTGAAGACATATCCATCCTCCTCCCATCAACTCTTGGATGGGAATGGTGTGTGCAGCACAGTGTCCAGTCCCTTGCAGAGAAGGAAGCTAGGCTGCGATATGCACAGGCAACTGACTCAATTCACAGCATGCGCCTTGCCCTTGGCTTTAAGTCCGCCCTGTTCCGTGACCAGGTCCGACCTGCTAACACACAGCGGACCAAGACCTGAGCTTGGGATGCCATCCACAGTGTCGACACTACTGTTCATCAACATGCCCGCAATTATAGCATGGCAAGAGATTCATTCCTAAAGATTAGAGATGCATATGAGGGCAGACCAGAGCTACCAGAGCTCCGGTTGGAGGACCTCCGTGTCAACACAGCGATTCTTGGTGCAACACAGGTTGGACAACATAACACTCAGCTTCCTTGGATCTGGAGCTTTGGTACAACTGTTGATCAAGATGGAACATGGATGGATGAATGTGAGTGCCAAAAACAGTGTTACATTTAACTCACTCATAGAGTGGACAGTTAACAGGGTTCATTGGCTTCGTGCCAAGGCTCAGTTCCAGAGATGGATGGAGGAGCAGGCAAGCCTTCACAATGAAGCTGAATGGGTTCCTGCATATTTTCATGCTAAGGTGGAGCAGTGGAAGGTACTCATGAGTAAAGCGGCACAGAGGTCACAGCATGGCCATGAGGCATATGTATCACAGCAGATGTATTTGTGGGAGGAGCTTTCTAGAAGCTCGGAGAAGGCCCTTTCTCCTATCACATCTGCTCCACTGCAAGAGTTTAGGGGTACATCACTGTATCTGTCTTAGGTTTATCATGTTCTCCCTTCTGTGCAATTACCATTACTGATACTGGCTTGACACAATTCTCTAGTCGCTTCCACCCTTTCACATAATGCAGAAGCTTTGGTCTACCTTCCATTCTCAGTTAGTCTTTCATTCTCTTCACAACAACAGTCCTCCATCTCCGTATCTGCTCCGCATGTCATCTACTATTTATTGCCCTATGATATAGACAATGCTTCGGACGATAGTAATGATATGATGCATTATTTGTGAATAAGTGGTTAGGTTATTGTGTGGAAATGGATAGCTGCTGACCCTAGTGGAGTTATGCACCAGTTGGACCATAGCTTGCAAGTTGGTGGATCAAGGTGAACGAGTGGATCTTAGCTCACTAGAATGTGGAGATATACCATGGCTTGACATGCATAATGTATGTGGTTATATGATTCAAAGTAGTAGATATCTATGTTTCAGAGTGTGTATATGTACCCTGGTCCGACCAGCATTATGAAAGTGGTCAGATTATGCAAGGGATGGAATAGCCAAGTAATATTTGTACCAGTGTGCGGACATGCACATTGGTCCGACCAGTAGTGTAACAGCAGTCGGATCAAGGTGGGGGAATGGACATCTACTAACCAGAGTGCAGAGACGTACCCTTGTCCAACCAGTACTGTGTAAGTGGTCGGACCATGTTCAAGGAGTTTACATGTGTTTCCCAAAGTGTGGATATGTATTTTATGGAAAGTAGTGTGCAAATTGTTTTATTAGAGTGGAGGAGTGGAAACATACTTACCAGAGTGGTCGGAGAAGTGCAGGGGTGTCCAGAGATAATTTCTTGTCCGACTCACACACTCTATGCTCCGATATGCTTGGGTCCGCCAGCCGACATCGGCTGACCCATGAAATATGGAAGATTCTCTGACGTCGGCCGACGTCGGCTGCCCATGAGTTATGGGAGATTCTGCCCGTCAGCTGGCCCATCAATTATGTAAGCCATCGCTGATCATTATGTGAGCCCCCTCCCATTTTCCGTGGAGACAGAAAAGCCACTGAAACTTTCCTAACCAAATGGGAATTGTACAGGGGCACAAACTGCCACACACAGACTATGCGCGAAGCGTACTCACGCACCATCCTTTTCCTCACATTCCTAGAAGGGGACGACCTCAACGAGTGGATCACCACCCACACA
>WTXK01001032.1:0-11581 GCA_025769895.1 Lactarius psammicola
GGCTTGGGTCCGGCTGGTGCCTGGGCTGGGCGTGTATTTGTGCACAGGAGAGCCTCCTTGTATGTGACCGCTGTTTCTTTGATTTGGGAGGACGCTGCATTAGCGATGGTGATACTCATGCTCATGTCCAAGGCTATTTTGTTCAAGGAGTTGGCCGAGGCATCTAGGGCTTCAGCCATGACCTGTAGCTTGCCCTGATCAGCGAGTGTGCTTTTGATTGTGCTGCTTATCGTGGTGATACCCTTCTGAATGGATTTCTCTACGATCTCTCCAAGCTTAAGCGTGATGTTGTTCAGCGCTGGGTTTTTCTGAGGAGATTTTGCTAGCGCTTCTTCGAGGATCATCCCGTATGCTTGTAGCGTCCTGATGAGTCCAGGTGTGGCCGATTTACTGTGCTTTTTGATGATCAGTAAGAGCGATTGGATAAGCGCAGAATGCGGAAGTGGGGTCTCATCACTAAGGCAATTCTCGCTCGTCAGATGAAGTTTTGCTTCTTCAAGACTTGCGGTTTTCTGCCCTACTTTCATAGGCTGTTGGGTAGTGGAAGACTGCTGTGTGTCTGCCTTCGTGTTGGACCTGAGGGTCCTGGGGTTTGTAGGTGCAGTACGTTCGGGAACGCCCGAGGGTGTTGTACCCCTAGACGTCATAACGTCCTTTTTTTCGCTTGAACTTCTCCTAGTAGGAGTTGTTCTTCTAGTTGTATGCTTTTGGGTAGGGTGGATAGAAATGTGTGTGTGTTTCCTGTACTACTGTGTAGCGTATTCTAGTATGCCTCTACCTCTGTGTCACGGCGAGGTGGCGCAGCAGGTGGTGGTTACCGAAAAAGGAAGTTCGGCAAGTTTTCTTACATGTTATGTGCTTTAAATGCATGTGAGAAGACCGCGATGATCGGTGGGGGCCACTTCTACCATACGACGGAGAGAAGGGGGTGTGCATGGCAAGCAGACAGCGGGTATGGCGAGGAGACGGCGGCAGGGAGAGGGCGGTGGCGGTGCGGGCAAGGGGGCAAGGGGCGAGTAGGGGGGTAGAGCGAGCAGAAGGCGAGCAGGGCTAGGAGACCCCAATGTGGGAGAGGAGGGCAGGAAAGGCGGCGGCACGGGAAATCGGATGGCAGGAGTGGGGGGGACAGGGCGACGATGTTTGCCCCTCACACGCGACGGAGGGGGAGGCCGGGAAGAGGGTCGGGATGGTCGGGAGACAACGCGAGGAGTGAAGGGGCATGGGAAGGAAACGGTGGTGGGGCAGGAGAGGCTTTGCATGCAATTTTGCCATTTTCGTACTGGGTAGAGCTGGCTGATCCAATTTCTTTATCACTTCGAACAACCTCCCACCTCCATTCTCCCCACCTCCTGTATCCGCACTGACCTCAATAGTATACTCCCAGCGTGCAGTCTCCGGCACACTCATCATGATGCTCTTGGTCCATACGCTGGGCGTCATCGGATCGAACCGGGTGCCCGATCTGAATGAGGTTAGACTCGGCGTGGCGGCAGCAGTGGAAATTTTCTGGCGGAGCTGGGGCTTGCTCTTCGCATTGGCCCCACGCAACTGGATGACATGCGACGGGAGGAAGACACTACCCGTGATACACACGGATTAGAAGATCGTCTCGGGTGTCCACGGGCAGTCGGCGAGTCTTGTGTCGGGGACTCGGAGGCCCTTATGCAGCGCATCGCAGGGGCCACAGAAGAAGAGCTCACCGATTCCGTATGCCTCACCGAGGTGTGCGATGAAAATGTATTTGTTGCACCCGACTTGGAGTCGGCGCACACCACGGGACCGTGCGCGTCGTCGTCGTAGAAGCAGGTCGGTGTGGGGTCGGACTGGACCGAACCACCACACGAGCCGCTTGGACTCTACCTATGGGCTAAGTGACCTTGAAGTAACGGTCGTTGGTGTGCGTGGTCGGCGTGGTGGATTACATGGTGGAACGACGAGCTTGAGGCCAACGGCGAAGGTAAGGCTTTCTTGACAGTCTGGGTCGGGCGGAAGTGATGTGTGATCTGCGCACATTTTCTTGACCGTGGCGGGGGGCATCGAGGATAGGAGGAAGGAGACGACTTCAGTGATGGTATGGCCCCTGCCAGGACTTTTCTTCAAGAACCCGCGTGTGTATTCTTCACCACGAGACCAGAGATTATTTGGGGATGTGACACAATAGATAAGGAGTTAAATTGAACTTTACCTCACAGAAAGTCTTGAGTACGGTGGCCGAGTGAACGGAGCAGAACTCACAAGGCAATGGAGTAAAGGGCTAGTGCAGGGTTTTTACCTTTAGAACCCTGGGCGCCTCATGCCGAAGGACCACCCAGACAGGCAGTTTCAATACACTTTAGTACTCACTTCGCAGCGCCTGAACGACCGCTTTGTTCAGCCCTGCAAGTGGGGGAGTGTCACAGAAAAGATGTACTAATACTCAATCAGTTTGCGTGGAATGGCCTTTGTCAAGACCGGCGTTTGGGAGATCATCGTTCTCATGGAAACATGTATCCCCGAGACATGCGAGGACGCAAACTGTCCGGCCTTGACACCGAGTTCGCACGTTCGGTCGCCTATTGGTTTACCTGTCACGGGCTTAGAAGGGGAGTAGTACCCCGAGCGGAAAGCGACGGAAGTCTCGGATCCGGTAGTTTGGTAGGCCAGGTGTACTAGTAGGAACACGTTGTTGACGTACACGTCGGTCCTGGGCTGGGTCCGACACCCAGAGGGTCAAGACCCCATTGAGGGCGCTGGCGAAGTGGATCACGAATTCGGGCTCCTGCATCGATGCTTATTAAGAGGCACCACGGGATGCCCCCTCTTGGGGGAGGCCAGAGGACCGTCAAGTTTATGTTGCCGCCCTCGTCGCACTGAGACAGGAAGGTAACCCCCACATCATCTTCCTTGTGACCCGAAAGGATGGCAAGACTCTTGGCGCGGCCTCCGCTGTGCTGCATGTCGCCTAGAAAGAGTGAGGACATGTAGAATGGCAGTACGGGAGACGCCGGCAACTTGAAAACAAGGTTACGGCATCGATGTAGCCCTCTTACGGCTTTAGCCACTTCACTATGCCCAAACTTCGGCGGTTTTTTCCAAGGTTTTTCTGCAGCCTGATTTTTCACCCATTTTTCACCTGTGTGGTTAGACAAAAGAGGTAACTGATCTAGTGCTGATCTATCATGCCATAACGGCCAATCCAGCAGAAAAAATCGCAGAAACGCAGGAGATACGACTGCTATCCAAGCTGCTATCAGCAAGGTTACGACCTGTGACATGTGACAGTGACATGACTGCGACCTTTGGCTTGATTAGTGCCCCGCGCCGAAGTTCAAGCTCAAGTTGTATTATTTATTTGAGTGTGCTATCTGTCCGCACGCTCATTCGACGGTATCGACCCTCCTTCCCGGGAAATGAATAGAAAGCATTCAAGACAAAGGGAGAACTTAACAGAGAAGTCTATGCAATGGGTGCCCGTCCTTCGAAACCGATTCCTCTATGAAGGTTCGACAAGTGTCGTAGCTTCTCCCGATCTGACGGTTCTTTGGGGTCGATGGCTCATTGTGTAGTAGAGCCAACTGCATCTCTCTCACACACTCTCTTATTTTCTGGCCTCCATTTGGTGCGTCTTAGAGTGCAGAACCCTGTGTAGCGGCGCTGTAATTTTGGTGGATACTAAGACGTGTGAGAGCGGGCTGGAGGGACAAGGAGATGGCGCCGATGGTTTTCCCCCGTACACGACGGCAAGAAAGAGAGAGTACGAAGGCGGGACGGGCACATGCAAAGAAGGGAGGGTCGCCCCTCACAGGCGATGGCGAGGAAACCGGGGGGGGGGGGGGGGCGAGGGGGCGAGAAGGCGGGGGTGAAGGCGAAGGGGTCGGGGAGAGGGTGTAGAGAGGGAGACAGTACAGGCGCAGATGGCACGGGCGAGGCCAGGGAGTGAGGGTGCGGGCACGGGTGGTGAGGGTCGCCTCTCGCATGTGATGGTGATGGCAGCAACTGTAAGGGGGGTGACGGGCCGCGCGCAGCAGGCTTGCAGGACAAGGAGATGGCACTAAGGCAAGGAGACGGCGACGAAGGCGGGCAGAGAGCGGGATGAGCGAGCAGAGGGTGAGCAGGGCGAGTAGACAGCGGCGCAGGCAATGACCCGGAGATGGTGAGAGGGGCGACCAGAGGGTGAGCAGCGTGTTGATAAAGTGGGCAGCACGCGGGCAGGGCTAGGAGACGCCGGCAAGGAGAGAGTGAGACGGGGGCGAGCACTTCCCCTCGTATGCAACAGAAGGAGGGGGAGGCGGCGGCGGCGGCAAGAGGGCGGGAGGGTGAGGAAGAGGGTGAAGGCGCTGAGGGAGTGTGAGGGGAGGCGAAACTTGAAGAGCAAGGCGGGGGAGACGGTGTAATGCAGAGGGCTCGGAGCCGGGGAATGATGAGGACGGTGGTCGAGAGAGGGAAATGGAACGAGGGATGGCGATGGTGAGTGGCACAGACGCCCGGGGGGGGGGGGAAGGGGCGGGAGGCGAAATGTGATCTCTGCCTCCACTCCTGGTGCTCTTGACAGTCATGTATGCTGCGAGTTGAAGGTGCTCATGGAATTCAGCTTTCCAGTCAGAGATCACGTCGACCAAGATGGAGTCAAAGAGATCACAAGGGGGAGCTACAGGGCCAAGGGTGGTGTGAGAAGGTCGTTGGGAGCGCTACGGGGAAAGGAAAAGGGGGAGGTGCATCTCGGCTCGTGTGACACGGCCGGGAGAGGAAGGGGAGGGCCGCGTTTGGCACGCGAGGGCCAAGGCAAACAGAGGTAGGAGGGGAGTGAGTGTAGGGTGTCGGTCAACGAGATGGCGATGGGAGGAGCGGCGATGGTCACCCGTCACGCGATGATGAGGGGGGGCAGGCAGCGTGTGCAGCACGCATGAAGTGCGAGGAGGCGCCAGGGCAGGAAAAGAGGCAGCGTAGATGAAGGGGATGGCGGCGAGGCGAAAAAAGGGCAGGCGTGCCGGGAAGACAGCAGGCAGGCGGTGGGAGGGGAGGGGAGGTGGTGGCGAGGGTGAGCAAATGGTGGGAGGGGGGGGAAGAGGGAGACGACGGCCTCCCTCACACGCGACGGCGAAGAGAGCGCGAACGGCCCGCAGGCAGGACTAGTAGACGGCAGAGAGGGCTGAATCCAGGCCGCCTAAGATAACCAGTGAGGGCCGCCCCTAGCACGTGACGGCGAGGAGGCCGGACAGACGGGATGGCTGGGAGACAGCGGGGAGGAGGAAGAGAGGAGGAGACAGTGGGAAAGGAAGCCGTGGCATGGCAGGGCAGGCAGGGCATGCATACACTCTCGCCCTGAGTCGGTTTCCTTATCGCTTCGAGTAACTTCCATTCCTCATACACCCTATCTTCTGCATCACACCGACCTAAATACGGTGCCCTCAGCGTGCGGTCTGCGGCGCCCTCATCACGACGCTCTCGATGCATGCGCTGGCCGCCATTGATCAAACCGGTTGCCCGGTCGGGACGAGGTTGGACTGAGCGTGGCGGCAGCAACGAAGAAGTTGGAAGTTACCGGCCACACTGTGGCGTGCCTTCCGTATTGTCGCCATGCAGCTGGATGGGAATATATGACGGTAGGAAGGCACCACCAGTGACGCGCACGATTTCGAAGGTTGTCTCTTGCGTCCACAGGCGGTCTGCGAGGATCGTGTCGGGGAGGCCGTTATGCGGTGCATCACAGAGGCCATCGAAGAAGATTCCCGACGATCCCGTATGCCTAACCGTGGTGTGCGATGAAAAAATATTTGTCGCACCCGCCTTGGAGTCGGCGTACGGCCCGGGATCGTACGTGTCGTCGTCGTAGAACTAGGAGGCGTGAGGTTGGACTGGACCGAACCACCACGCAAGCCGCTTGGATTCCACTTACGGGCTCAAAGTAACGGTAGTTTGAGCGCATGCCCAGCGTGGGTGGGTTACACGGTGGAGCGACGAGCGAGGGGCCAATGGAGAAGTAGGCTTTCTTGGCTGTCTGGGTTAGGGCAGTGATGCGTGAACTGCTTGACTGCGGCCACCGGGGTGGAAGCGAGTAATGGACGTCATGGACGACTGAGAAGGTTAAAGTTGGAGTCTGAGGACAAGGAAGGAGTAATTTGAGCTTTACCCCATTTCACGGGCGTCAAATACCAAATGGCGTGACTTGCACAAAAAATCGAGAACAATCATGAGCACGGGGGCCAAGTGAACTAAGAAGAACTCACAGGGCGATGGAGCAAAGGGCCGGCAGGTTTTTTGCCTTTCGAACCCTAGGCGCAGCAGGCCCCTCATGCCGAAGGACTGGCAGTTTCAACATACTCTAGTACCTACTTCGCAGACTCTGAAAGAGGTACTGATCGCTCTACTCAGCCCTGGAAAGTGTCACAGAAAAGGTAAACTCGATTCATTTGCGTAGATTGAACGTTGCCAAGACCGACAGTACTGCCAGTAACATTTGGCTTGGCACACAACAAAGGGTATAAGTATTTGATAATCGACACAGCAGGTCCTGTTCTACTGCAGGCCTGAGTCATTTTGCGAATCGCCGCGAGACGGAACCCCTTCACCCCAGGTGGGACGAAGAGGTTCCGCGCGACCCTGTTTTTATTATGCTAGGACCCTCCGAATACCTTCAGGCACAATATAAAAAACTTGTTTTGAATCGCCAAAAGCACCACTGCGTGACCAACGGAATTGGGGGGCCTTCTGTTATCGTGGTACCAGCCCAGCTCTCATAGATCTCATGTGTCCCGTGGTGCAGCAATCGGTATCTATATACATTACATACCCTCCTCGCCCTCTGCCGTTAATGGTGCGGACCGGACAATGTCCCTCACCTCCCAGCGGCAGAAGCTGCGCCAGCATAGATCCCCACAGGCACTGCACTTAGTCGCAGATATTAAACTGTTGTCGTGCCTGTCTCTTGGCCTGTCTGCGTTCGGGAACTATTATCCCGTGAGCGCAGTCTTGAGCGCAGTCTTCTTTTGGCGTCTGCTGAGAATCAGCTACGTTACTATATACTAGTGTCATACCCCTTCTTTCATCTCCGGTTTATTATGATCGCTTTGTTTATTCAAGTTCGCTTTCAGATCCTTCCGAATAGAAGTTCGTCTTGGTTTAATGTCCTCTGTACCATGGTTTAGATCTCGTACGACATTCAGCGTGTAGTATTGTCGCCTCTACTTGACTAGGATTGGTTTCTCACCCTACTCAGGCTGTATGTTTGTGCCCAATTGCGTTCCACTTCGACACGGCGTGACATCTACTAATCTCAGATATTATCGCCCTGCTTGTTAGTATACTCCATGCTTGACTCCATGACCGAAAAGTCTCCAGAGCGAACCGCGAAATTACTTACTATCCTCCGCAATAGCGCGTGAGTGCCGAGAATTAGCCCCATTGTGGGCTCCACTCTGGGGGCACTGATAATTCCCAGTGAAGAGTGGGTTGGCTATGTGATACACCCAGGTTTATTCGGGAGAAGTGTCGGACAAGGAATAGGAAAGTCAGTTGTGCGAGTAATCTCTGGCCCGTACTATAGAGCCCCCCCAAAATGCAAGAAAATGCGGGCACGACTTCGCGCCCGGACTAATGCCGTCAAGAGGGAGCTGTGAACTTTGAGTCAGCCTGTTGCGAAGCCCTTGGGATGACGATCGAAGTTAGTGCGGGCGCCGTTGTAGCGCACTTAGTTGCTATTTGACTCTATCTGGATAAACGGGTACCGCGGCATGGTGAGGACATGGAAACTCAATTTTGACACGCCATCAACGCATCAACAGTTGGTGCCGAATCAGTCGTGGCGGCTGCATCGTACCAGAGGTCCGTAGGCGGTATTCTGCTATCAAACAACACCGATGCCGTTTGACATACACAGGCGTACAGGTTCCGACGTTTGCACGGGGAGTCGTTCCACAGTATAGGGGGCATGACGGATACTATCAAACGGCTGCTGTATGCCCGCTTCCCTGTGCACAACTTGAAGCCTAGGCCTGTGCAGGGCGATAAAGACGGAGTTTGTAATGCTGACCTTCTTTCCAAGCCGGGCGTCAGAGCTAAATGGGCGTACCCCCATGAAGGTCCGGCCGAAACTACCAACGAAGTTCTGTGCTGAGCTAGGCCTATATTCGTGTTTCTAAGCGGAATGATAACAGGCTTTCCACTTCTCAAAAGGAAACTGTAGCACTTTTGTTTGGATTTGATATTCGTTATGTGGTCTAATTAAACCATCTTTCCCGCCTCGACTGGGAGCGCGAGATACCGTATTTATTTGGTTGGCCTCTTCTTCGGAGGCGTTCTTGAACAGCAAACAATTCTTTTGTTGTTGCTGTGCACAACACAGCGTGCGCCGCCCAACAGGGCCTCAGAGTTTGGAGAGGATTTGTTACACCAAATCGTTACGTGAAGTCATCGAATTTCAAAACTTCAAACTTCCAACGCCAGGGTCACGGCCTCTCCACATATATGAGTTAAATCCCCCGTACTCGTATGGCCTATTCCGCCAGCGGCTAAGTGCTGACTTCAGATAAATACTTCGGTGTGCCCAACCTCCAGTTCCCCATCTGAACCTGCGGCAAGTCTACTTTTAACAGTGTTTCTGGTCTCAGGCCTGGTCTCATGAATGCCAACGAGTCCAACTTGTTCCCGATCCTCCCTTCCACCCTCAGGGACTCAAGGTATCCGGGAATTGTGCGGTTAGTTATTAGAGATTCTCGAATGGGCTCCTCAAGCTAACATCTCACGACTATTTTTTTCTCAGTATGCGTTTCTCCCCAACCATTAAGTCCGACGTTGTTCTACCTGGAGCCGGTCTTGCGTCGGTGTATGCCCGGTTCTACACTCGTGGCATCTCACTATTGGTACTAATCATCCCGAAGGCCATCATACCAGTCCCAAGGATGGACCATTTCGGCTCGCCCAGAGGGGAAACACTACGCTCACACCACGATATGGGCAGGAACCACAGTCGTCACGGAGGCCTGCGTCATGGAGCCAGGCGTTTCGGACCAGCTGAATGCCTGGCTCGCCGTCATCCACAGTGTAATTACTGAGAAACAGATTAACCCTCCAGAGACCTCGCATTTGTTTCTCGAAGTCCACCAGGATTTGGGAACTTGCAACTATTACTTTGTGGACCATGTCCTTCACACCGTTTTCTGGTTGCACACACTCGACGTAGTCAGTAGTGGACCTCTGCGCTCCTTCTCAAACGGCCACCTTCGTATGTCTTGATAACTCCATTCTCCTTACCAAGCGAGCTAAAAGTCGCACCCAGAACACTCATTGCAGGAGAATTACTGGATTCACGTCGAACTGTTCCCCGAGACCGCTTCTAAATATTCTGCAGCGGCCCTGAATGAAATTTACGACCGTACTTACCATGCGTTCTCGCGCAGGTGAGACAAAAAGTCCTCTTTGCCGACACCTTGGAGTGATGGACAACCTTTTAGATGCCCTTTCTTTAGAACCCCCCCCATTTCCGTACACAAATGAGGAGTGTGAAGAGTTAATCGATATTCTGGAGCACAGGAAGGGTGTGTTCGTTTAGCACATCATACATGGCCTTCAGTTAACTAGTTCTTGATAGGCCATGGCTCCAGCCCTCACACCACTGCTTACATCGCTAGGTTATGTGCGACTGTCGGTAAGTAAAATGTATATGGACCTACGAACCGTGGGACTCATCACGGACCCTCTTATCCCAGCAAATCATCGCTCCCTTATCCATTTCGGTGAAGGTCATTGCCACCTGTCCTCTGTACAATCTAACCTATCTTAGAGGCGTCAGGTAGTAAGCGGGGTCTCATCTCGACAATCGTATTGAAGGTGCTTCTTTTGGCTTGCCTGATGAACATCAGGCGCGCTTCGAGAGCCTTTGTGTGGACCGGCTCATTTGTACATCCCGTTGGCGCCAGCACGTTTCTGAGACGGTTTGAAGATTTGAAGCAAGAAATATCACGAGTCAGCGCAATCAATATTGCTGTGGTTTCCTTGCTGACCACTTCCCCTTAAGATCTTGGCACTTCTCAGGTGGAGAAAGTCTTCTATCAAAGAGACCCAGCTAAAGTCCGGTGGTCTGCAGTGCAAATATTATTATGATGCATATTTCCTCCTTCCCCACCCTGGCCGAGCTTTTCATTGATACTCTGCGTCCTCGGCCTGGCCGTGGCGTTGATCCTCTCACAACAGCGAGGACTTGTCGACACGAATACCGCCACCCCCCGTGAGCAGAGTGATGCCCTCCCCACTGAGTAATTACAGTTGACTCTAATGTTTGACAGGCTGTGCACTCGGACGACTGGATCACATGCTATGGTTTTCAGCCGATTGCGATTGTCCATAGCCTACCGCAGGCGCTGTTTGTATGGGCGTTGCTCCTGACCGCGATCCAGCACTATTGGATGGCCTTTGCCGGCGTTCCCTTCACATTTATCCTTTCCGCATCCCTTCCCGTAGCCGCCGTGCTGCTCGTGGCATGTCTGGGCACATGAACGCTCTTTCACCCACACCCGACATAGTCAAGGACGCCATGCTATCGGTATCTACGCCTCCGCTGACTCTTGCAGTATGGCGGAAAAGGCATCCAACAGCCGAAATTAAACTCAGAGATGAAAACGTTTTCACATCAAGACGATACTCTACGCTTACCATACGTTCTTATGTACAGCATATGCTAGACAGGTGACCGCTCGGTGCCGACTGCACTGGGGAATCGAGTGATGCTACGTCGCGTGGGACACGACACCCTCATTTCTACGACTAGTTACGATGGTTACGAGCCCAATATGTATATGCTTGTCTGCATGCCAGCTGTATGATACAAAGATTTACCCAATGAATAAACAGGAGACCGTACACTCTTGAACATTGAAGCTTTTAAGATTCATTGTACTCATGCACCAGCACCTTGCATCCCACTTGTACCTTCAAAGTTCCAAGTGCACTCGAACCAATGTTCCGCCGTCGAAGTGAAATTGATTGGCATAGGAAACGGATGGGGCTCGTGGAGGGGGTAATGCGATTATTCATTAATTTGTATCAGTCCTTCATAATTCTCGTGCACATACACTCCCCGTGAATCCTATTTGACCGTGTTACCCCCACTTTTGGAGTTCCTTCTTTCTTGTCTAGAATACGACCTCGCTGCCGGTCGAAGCCTCAGCGCTGATCACCGAGCGTTCTAGTACTACATGAACCGGTAACGGTGATTCCCTGGGTTCCAAAAGGAGGTGGTGTTGAGTAGATACCCTTTGATGACAGTAATCTGCCCCCCCCCTGCGCGTGAAATTGTACAGAGGGTCCCGGAACCCCTGACGGTCCGAAATTAGGGTTTAGCCTCGCCTACGACAAAAGTGGGCGTGGGGGGGTGTCATTTTTATTTTTTTGGTCAAGTGGGGGGAGTGTCAAGCCAAACCAAGTTAGTTCCAATCTGCTCCCTGGCACGTTACTGTGTCAAATGCAACTCCCATTCACGTTTTTTGACGTACGGAAAAGCCAGACCCTAGCCCGCACGCGGACAGCACGGATAATGCTTAACTGGACACTCATTATCTCCGAAGAAGACAGTGCGTTCACCAGCTACGAGCGCGTCAAGCAAGAGGAG
>WTXK01001033.1:0-11577 GCA_025769895.1 Lactarius psammicola
TCGCCACAATAGGTTTTGGAAGTTTAGTGGGCTTGATGATATTTCCCTTATTCAGGAAAGGGGTTGGTTTTAGAACTAGAGTAGTTCCGTTGGCTTGGTACTGGAGTCTGCAATGTTCTTTGAACTGTTGTAACTCCCTAGGAGTTCTAGTGGGAATATTTTTCTGAGATGTAGATGCTTTTCCGGAAAATGGCAATGTAATTGGGGCTGTGTTGCTTGATACTGAGCCTCCTCACTACTAGTGGAGTGTTGCCTAATTGCTCTTCGAGTAACTGGTCGGATAATGGGGTAAACTGGTGGTTGTGGTAGTCTCTGGGGGTTTCCTTGAATGGTGGGGTACACTGGTTCTTGAAGGTTTGCTTGATTGATAGGTGGGATTATTGGGGTGTTTCCGTTTAAGCCAATGGCTGAGTTTCTTGATTGTAATCTGTTTCGGTGTCGTTGTCGTTGGTTTGTATGTTGGGAAGCCAGATTAATAGCCCCACTCAATGACTGATTCCGCCAGTTGAAAGAAAAAACTACCTTCTAATTTCTAGTAGGTAGGTAATTCTGTCCGGGTACCCACAATACTACACTAGGTGGAGTAGGTGGTGTGTCAGGCCTAAAGCCGCAGTCGCAAACTTCTTTATTACACCAGCAAGTTACTCTAACCTCCTGCTGACTGGTAGTTTCCCAGCCGTCGTTAGAGCTTACTAGCATGGTTAATGGTGGTCGGCTACTTGGGGGAAGTTAATTTAGTTCTTGACTTCTGAGTTCTATTGCTTGTGCGAACTCTAGGATTTTCGGGATCGTTGGGTTGGTCTGGTGGTAGATGATAAATCCTTGGTTTATTAGATTTGTGTCTGGGTTTTCTAGGGAAGTGATCCACTCCGGTCGGTTCCACCTATATGTTAGTTCTCGTCCTTCTGTAACGATGATTTGAGGTGGATTTGAGGTTGTTACTAGGCGTAACTCCTGGAAATGATACTTGGATTTCTAAATAGTCCAGGTGGAATCTTTCCAGGACTCGGATTCTTTCTCCTTGTTCAATTTGGTTTATTAGTTTGCTCCTTCTTGTGAATATTTCGATGAACCAGAGGTAGTCGTCGTTTGACCACAAGAGGAGAGTTTCAGTGGGTGCGTTGGTTACGACAGTGGACTGGGCTAGGTGCCAGTAGAGAAGCTGTTCTTGACCAGCTGCCGCTAGGCTTTCCAAGTCGTTGGTTATAAAGTCTTGAAATCTTGTGTGGGATATGACTTCTCCAAAAGGAAGTAGGTCCCCTAGTTTGTTTAGAGTGTTAGGAGAATCGCTCCAACAGTCTATTCTATTGCTAGTTGATGCGTCAAAAAGGGAGGATGGTGGGAAAGAGAGTTTGAAGTTGTCGCTCTCTATGTGATTCAATACGGCGTGGGCACGTCTTATGCGCTGTTCTTCGGACACCTGGGCAGGATACAAAAACACTAGGATTCCTTAGTTGACTGTTTGACTACCTAAATATCCTACTACAAGTGCTTACTTGCTATAGTAAGCTTATAGTAAGGTATGGTCGGGGTACTTGGTCAGGTAGTCGATCGGATTGAGGGGGATTTGGGGTGAGAGACAATAAGCTAATAATTGGGGGTCCGTTCTGACTGCGTCTTCACAATGGAGTCCTTGATCGACTGCAAATACCTGTCCCTCATAAAAGGTCAAGTATCCGTAGGTAGTAACTACCCTCCCATCCAGGAAGTCGTGTATTTCTAACACGACTATGCAGTAGGTGTAGGCTAGCTTTATAGCGTCGGGGAGGGGGGAAAAGGCTTTGCGAATACCTTCCTCTAAACTGTATTTGATAGGTCCCTAGTGGAAGACTCGTGCTTGGGTTTTCTAGTACTGCTTGGGAGCACGCGTAGATGGGCTGGATCCCAAAGGCTTCACAAAGGGCTTCGGTGTGGGTGTAACGGGTATATGGTTTGACAATGGGGGGCCTTGTATCGGAAGGCACACACCCCAGGGAAGGCAGGCGGGTTGGTACGGAGTTGTCGGATAGGTACGCACTTGGTAAATAGACCCTCGATAGAACTCCTCTATTGGCCTCCACTCTTCTCCTCTTTCCTGTGAATACTGCAATGTACTGGTGCGGGTGTGGACCAGTCCTTGCTAGACAAGATGGGGGACGGTTTACAGGGATTAGTGGAGGTTGGTTTTCTTGGTTGTTGACTGGGGTCGGAACTCTGGAGGGTATTGGTGATTGCCCTTCAGCAGTCCTGTGGTAGTTGATGGGGGAGTCCGGAGTGAGAGGTTGGATAGGGTCTAGACTGGGTGTACCCGGGTGTACGGGCACGGACTGTGGTCGGGGGGGTGGAGTGACTAGTCGTACTGACTGTTCTGGAAGAGATGCGGGTGCAGTAAGAGGGGATAGAACACAATAGGCTGTGGATATGTAGGCTCCGGGCTAAGGGAGCGAGAGTTAGGGAGCTGGTAATCAGCGAGAGGGGGTCCCGAGAAAGGCTCCGTTCGTCGAGCCAACTGGGGAACTGGAGATGGAGAGGGGTACTGCAATTCCGGAGTGTACGACCGTACACTAGATAGGGGGGATAGTGGTTCTTCTTTGATCTCCGAGTACTCTAGTGGCGGAGATAAAGTTGGAAGATAATCCAAGGGCCGTGTCTGAGGGGAGTAGTCCGTGTAAAAAGACTGTGATTCCTCGTCCCAGTGTCCAAGCTCTCCAGTAGAGTAGGGCACTATCAATGATTGTTCGAGGTCAGAGGTGAGAGAGACTGTCCAAGTGTGAAGGACTCACTGGTTAGTGAGACCGTTTGTACTTGGAACACGAAGGGGGACGTCGAACAATGGGGAAGAGGAGGAGGGAGACTAGGAGGAGTAGTAACAAGGGCTTGAGTACGAGCAGGACTGCGAGGGAGAGATTCAAATCAATGGTAGTAGAAGAGAATGGGCAAGGGAGTCTAGCAAGTAGTTGTCACAAGTGGACAGTCTGAGGGCTGTCCGTAGTATTAGTCTGGCTTATATACCTAGTTACATGGTCTGTGCGCAGTAGAATCTACTGGAAGGTAATAGAAGCATTATAAATAGTGTCCAATGGCATTAGTTCCTCTTTGAACTCGTGACCTTCTCCGCAGTATAGCCGGTAGAAGCCGGTGGAACACTATAGAAGGTCGTAGAACCTTCTACTACTAATAATAGAACCTTGTTTACCTATTAGTAACTTGTTTGGTCTTTGTCCACAAATTACAACAAGTCAAATCATCGAAAAACATCAGGCGACAATGAAAACGCGATATTGTGGACGCCTCTACTCATCACTTTTGCGCAAACGGACATGGTGGGACCATAGAGACCAGGTTTCCTACTATATGGGAGGTGGAACCAAGGGTCCGAGTCGGACAACTTGATAGTACCCTTTCTTTGAGTGTGGCAAGTACTATTGGTAGTACATTAAGATATCTAAGTCATGAACGCGGCATACTAGTTCATGACACTGCTTTAAAGCATTAATAGCAGAGCCTTTATCCCGTAAAAGAGTGATCCATGCATATGAAGTATAATCGTCAAGAAAGACAATAAAATACTTATATTTATGATATGATAGTACAGGGAAACTTTTCAAATCAGAGTGAATCCAATTTAAAGAAGCTTTTGCCCTTATATCAGAAGGAGGATGAGATGCAGCAGGCATTTTTCCTTGCGCACAACCAGGACATAATCCTGTAGTTATAGGAATAGTAATCCCTTTAGGAAAACCAATAGTGTGATCTTTAGCTCGTCTTAGAACCTCATTAGATGGGTGACCAAGGTGACAATGCATAAGATCATGATCTAACTTATAGATTACAGATGTATTATCATCCTGTAACTCAACTAGATTTATTGTAGTGGTGTCTAGCCAAAACAATGATTGTCTAAACACAAGGGGTTTACATTGAACAATAATATTATTTTTATTAAGCAAGTTTATATGCTGTGAATTCCCCATAACGTGCATTCCTTGCTGTAGAAATACTCCCATAGAGAGTAGACGTGTACTTATAGAAGGTATATAGAATACTGGATAAACTCATGTAGTAACAAGTTTAGTATTAATGTAATGCTGTAGCAATACAGTGCCAGTTCCTTCTACATATATCTTATGAGCTGCAGTCTTGACAGGTATTCTGTCAGATTTGGCTAATGGCATATAATCTATAAAGTCACTAATATTATTAGTGAAATGTGCTGACGCTCCTAAATCAAGGAGCCACATTGCTTTTGTACGCTTTCGACACTCAGCACATTCACTGAAGTACTGATCGTGTTCACACTTTAAGGAATCAAGAACACTTTGCATATTATACAATTCAGTCACTTCATTTACATGCAATCTCTGTACTATATAATTACAACTGCCACCCTTTAACCCACTTAGGAAGGGGGCTGATACTGTATAGAGTTCAGCATGTGACACTTTAGTCATGAAGGGAACGTACCCTTCATCATCGGAGCCCTAATCAAGAATGTCCAAAGGGACATCTTCATTGGGTCTGGTTAAAAATGTCTCCAGAGTTGCGGCACGGGACACAAAAGGTGAAGTAAGGGTTCCAAACCCTTCAGGCATAGCAGGATGATTTAAGAGTTCTTGCTTGCGCAAGTACTCTTGATGATCTCTGTAAATGGCATCAATTTGTTCATTAGAGGTCATCCTACTAATTGGCATATGTTGCCAAGCAGGGCGTGCCTACATTTCCATTATTTCTTTAGCCTCTGGAACAGTGGCTGAATCGACGTAAGGAGGTGTCAGGGCTCTGTTATCTTCATCAGAACCTGCCTCAATAGTCAGATCATTGAAATGTAGTTGTAACACATTGGTGAACTTACTGCTAATCATAGCGGCAAGCTCATCATTGCTCAGCCCATCAATTCTGATGATTTGTGCACTGCCTGAAGGGTGCTGCGATATATCAACATCAAAATTGGAATTGGATTCCTCGTCCATAAAGTGTTTAATCCTAGGATGCACTTGTGCATCAAATTCAGTAAAACGCTGCTCAAGCGTCTTTGCAGTTTGGGTAGTAACTGGTACATCCAAACGCTCAGTGAGCAACATAGTCTTATTGACGGAGGGATAGAAGCCAGGTGTCCTCTGAGGAGAGGAAGACTCGACTTCTATATGGGTAGAAACCCCAGATGACCCAATATGAGTAACTTTATGGGTAGTAGGGGGAGTGAGTGTGGCAACTGAGGCAATGTGGGAATGCTGAGGAGCACCACCACACTGCTTGCCTTTGCCCTTGCCTCAACCAGAACCACGTCCACTGTGCTGCCTGTTAGGCTGCTGCTGGTTAGATGGGCTGGGAGCAGAAGGCACGTTCTGCTGCTAGTTACCCTGCTTATTAAAGCAAGGGTCACCGCGCTTACGCTTGACTGCAGAGATCTTCTGTGCAGATTGCACACTCTTATGCTGTCCGCGATTAGTTTCAGTTTCAAACTGACTAACTATCGCTGCAGAAACATCGTCGAGTTTTAAGTTGGTGACATCAATATTTCCACAAATAATAGGAATGAGGTTTTCCCATTTTTGCGGAAGTGCAGACATTGCTATAAGAGCCTGCAGTTGAGGCTTGATAGTGAGGTTTGTCACATTGGCTCCAGTGCCAACAGTAATGGCACCAAGTCTTGTAAACATGGCTGACATCTTCTCAAATTGCGGGGTGGGGTGTGTGATGACTTACTTCTCAGTAAGTCAAAGGGAACTTGGGACACTTAGGGATCTAACAACGGCGAGGAGGGACAAAGAAAAGAGCAAGATAAAGAGCAGAGAGGGGAACTTTAAACAGATGCAAGAGGGCAAGAAGGCAGAGCAAATCAATAGTGATGAGCAATGCAGAAGACTGGAGGCTTGCAAGTGGGAGTTCACAAGTGGACAGTCTAAGGGACTGTCCGTTGTATTGCGCCAGCTTATATACCTGGCTACATGGTGTTTACATAATGGAATACTCTGGAAACTTGTAGAAGATCTATAATTACCATCCAATGGCAATAGTCTCTCTGGGAATGTGCTGGAAACCTGTGGAAACTCTATAAATACCATCCAATGGCAATAGTCTCTCTGAGACCTGGTGACCTTTTCCGCAGTTCTTCTGTGGAAACTGGTAGAAGTCTGTAGAAGGTTGTAGAACCTTCTACAAGGAACTAGTCACGTGACAGATCACGTGACCCCTGGAGTATAATTTCAAACTCCGACTTCGGATTTCCCAATTAGGAAGTTGATTACATAATACCAGACCAGTCCGGACCGGCCTGAACTCTTGAGTCATAACTTAAGCTTGACGGTTCATGACAGGGTGCTGGTTAGGATTGAAGTGAATAGAAATCGCCTCTTTGAAGTCTTTATAGATACAGGGCATAGAGACTTTCCCATAACAATTTTTAACTGCATCCCAAAGAGCACGAGAAGTGCCGCCAGTTACAGCTTGTTGGATAGAAGGTGAAAGGTGTAGGGTAAGATTACCCATTGCCATTTCATCATTCTTATTCCAAAGCGCAACCTCAGCTTGGTTAGTGGCTGAAGTAGCTGGTTGAGTGATAGTGCCATCAACATAACCCCAAAGGCCTTGTGACATGAAGAACACAGTCATAGCCTTTGACCATGTGCTCCAGTTGGAGCCATCAAAGACAGGGACGAGCGATGTCAATTGAGAGGACATATCTGTAAACTTTTACTTATATCAATATTGATTTTACACAATATTGAGTGAAAAGAAAAGCCAGTATTAGTGCATTCAACGTATTGGAGACTGCTCTGACGTTGTTTATGGTCAAACAATTAGCCAAGTCTGTTGTTACGATTTCTTGCCTTGCAACGCACTGCGAAGGGGACTTCTCATCATTTTCCCTGAAGTTGACACCACGCGTCCCTCTATCCATGGATTCCTATCTTTGCGACTCTTTCCCCTGTTTCATGCGACTTGTCTCGACTCCCACACACCTTGTACGTCATGGACAGCTTTGTCTCTGTTATCTTTGCTATCTTTCCCCTCGATGTTATCCTGCTTTCAGACCCCTCACATGTCTGCCTTCATGGACAGCTTCGCTTCTTTATTTTTGACTTCCCTTCACACCTGATGTCCCTTGTGACTCGTCTCTTGACTGATGAGGCCTTACGCCTCTATGATATGCTGACTGCTGACCCCTACTATACGTCATGATATGACTGCTGCCTAGTTCTCTAACCACCACGTCCACAGACACGTCACTGATAGTTGACCTAGGCCTGTGTCCCATCCCTGACATCGTACGATACCCTTCGCGCCCATATGATCCTTATGGCACCATCTGTTTACCTTACTGTGTGGCTCTGTTGTTGTCTCTTTGAGCCTTGTACCAGTATATAGGTCATAGTCGAACTGGCTTGTACTGCAGTTCTGACTTCTTATGTAATACCACACTCAGTTCTCACAAAACAACCCTTGACTCACCTTTGCGTTTGAGTCCTCGACTTTGCTCGCCTTCATGCCTGAGCCCAACTTTTCCTGACTAGGTTGATAAGCGTCAGGAGCTTGATCAACTCTTATTCATCCCTGTACTGAGTCTTAATCGACTTGCTCTACCAGAACACCTGACAACTGACTCAGAAGTACACGTTGTACTTAACGCCCCTGTGGTGGCATTACATCTGTGTACTCCTTAAGAGTACAATACTGGGTTGCTAATAACCAGGGTACCTCTTTGCATTGTGTGTGACTACAGCACATAATAAACCACCTTTTCAAGTGGAAGATTATGTTGGTCGATCATGCAAAGTGTGTCCTCATAGAGGACACAGCGGCAACCGTTGTGTTCTCTGTGAGAACGTTACGACAGTACAACCCTGTAGCAGGGCCCATAACCTGTTGCGCAGCATAAAGCACAGCATACAGGAATGGTTCTCACCTTGTATAAGGGAGAAGAGTAGTCTTAGAGAGTAGAGTGGATGTGCAAGTAGTAGTGAGTGAGATGATGTATTCGCAGTCTTCCTACAGGGGGAATTATATACCCTATGGTCCCACCATGTCCAAAACACATAAAGTGATGAGTAATGTTACGCTTTCACGGCGTAGGCCTGACTTAGGCGATTTGAATGGCGACGCAACAAAGAAAGAGTATGTGACTTAGCGAAGTACACAACCCTTATGACAACAAGACAATATTGCGTGTCCTTGTGTCAATCGAGAATTCTTTAGAGACGATGAGCAATGGTATTCCTGCTAAGAGAAGAGGATACAAGTCGGAAGTGAAATTGAAGAAGACCAAGCTGAAGAACCTTGGTCTCAATACGACGACTTATATACATATATCGAGGCAGCTTTAAAGCTCCTCTCCAATCCTTACAACGAATAGCAATACTACCTCACAGTCTATAAAGACATGTGATTCTACTGCTGACTGATACAATTAGTCCATGACACATATACTCTTACTAACCCGGTCATAAGTATTAGTAAGGTTCCGTTCTTCCTGCAATCCGTATCATCACCCCCTTTTCAGTCACGACGTCCTCGACGTGATTCCGCACCTTCGATCCAACTCGCCATTTTTTCTTCAATTCGGTCCAACGCTCCTGCCCTTTCAAGTTGCTTGAGACAGTGATCTTGATCCTTGTCAAGGTCAGCGAGAATTCCTTCCAACTCTACCAACCTAGCCTCCAATCGACTTGTCTCCTTTTGCAGGATTCGCAGGCGGTGTATCTCCGCGCATAGGGAGGGATCCTTGATATCCCTCACCGCCTTGTCGACCTTCTCCCGGTCTTCAAACGAAGCTCCGAAGACGATACAGTCTTCCTGAGCATACCGGGGTCGCGCGCCATAGGTGTAGTGAGGGTGAGCGTACAGTGGTTTAGCGAAGGTTCTATCGGACTCATCGATGATTCTGATTACGATAGGGTTGGGGCCCATGATGACTTGTATGAATCGGGCCTGCCTCACTACTCCTCCTAGCTCGATAGGAAAATGCACGAAATTTACTCCTGTGTTGTGAACGAATCCTGGAGGTGCAAGACCCGCTTGATTTCGGCGAGACGGGCGTGCGTGGTGCGCATTCGGGGATAAGGAGAGTACATGTCCATGAGAGTGGACGTTTCCTCTACACATTGGGCTCCCGTCTGTATAGAGTAGATGCGGGGTTTCTTGCACACCTTCTTGGACTTCGGAGTGGTCGAGGAAGTCGTGGCGAATGGGGTAGAGGTCCTCATCTCCGCTTTCGTCGTCTGCTGGTCCCGGATCCTGCGAATTAACTGCCGTCTCTCCTCCAGCTTCGCTCTGCGCTTCTCCCCTGCATACCATATCTGTTCCTCCTTCCACTCCTGGGCCATCGCTCTCCATTTCTTCTGTTCCTCCTGTTGCTGTTTGTACTCGGAATACTGACGCTTGGATGAGTTCACCATCCGGGACAGCTCTGCAAAGTCCCACGATTTCGGCTCTTGTGAGGGGAATGCTGGTGCAGACTTCTCGGGTGTTGGGGTTGACAACATGGTACCGTTCAGACTCGAGATCCGGTTCCACTGTTCCCCCACTGAGTTCTGGGAACTGTTGCATGACGGAGACCAACTCCTCATTGGTGATGGGAGCAGCGACGGGCTGGGGCTCCTGCTCGGCACGGATGATGGCAGGGGCGAAGTAGGACGAAGCAGAGGGGGAAGACATTGCATGTGAGAGTGAAGAAGAGGTAGCAGTGGTGTTTGCTGAAGAACTTAGCTCGTTGCGCCTCTTCCTTTTATCTTTCCTAGAAGCGGACTTAGAAGTTTCAAACTCCCTTATTGCTTCTTCGGCAAATACATCTTCCTGGTTGACCCACTGGTTTTCCGAGTCTGGGTACCCTTCCATTTGATCAGGTACTGATGTCGTTTTGCTCTGCCGAAATGCCGTTCGTCTAGAACCTTCTCGACTTCGTATTCTTCTTCTCCTTCTATAAGATCCGGTGGTGGTCGTGAGTAATTTGGCCCATGTATGAGCGTTTCTTTGTAAGGGGTGAGAAGATCGATGTGAAACACTGGATGGATGCTCCACTGCGTGGGAAGTTCCAATCGATAACTGTATGGGGACATCACCTGATCAACCTTGAAAGGGCCATGTCGCTTAGCGGCTAACTTTGCAGCCGGTTGATTGATCCGTAGATTACGCCCTTCAAGCCAAACTAGATCCCCTTTTTTGAATTTCGGGGTTTCTTTGTGTTTGACCCATGACTTTTGTGCCTTGATCATTAGTTCCTGGGCCTTTTGTCTGATCATCCCCATTTGCTGTAGTCGTAATTGCACCTGGGGAATTGGTGATGGTCTATCGATCCAATCAGCGCGTGGATTATATCCCATTAATATTGCAAATGGTGACTCCCTCGTGGTTTCGTTAGGCCAGTTGTTATGGACAAACTCTGCAATTGGAAGATAGTCGCTCCAGTTGTTTTGTTGTTCATTAGTCCAAAACCGAAGGTATTGTTCTAACCACTGGTTTGTTCTTTCTGATTGTCCATCGGTTCTTGGATGATATGCCGTTGATATATTTTGCTCGATTCCCAATATTTTGCATAACTCCTTCATGAATTTCCCTGCAAATCGTGGATCTCTGTCGCTGATAACTTTGCTTGGTAATCCAAAACGAAGAAACACGTGCCGGGCATATAGTTTAGCCGTTCCTTCTCCCGTGATTTCTTCATTGCATGGTATGAATATTGACGCCTTGCTACAGTCATGATCTGTGACTGTTAATATGGTATCATACCCCTGAGATGTGGGAAGTTTAGTGATGAAATCGAGGGTGACAGTTTCAAACGGCATTGCTTTCCGGTTTTGGGTAGATTGGTTGTATGGGCGCTCTGATGGGCCTGGTATTGATCTTGTGGTGTTGACATTCGGCGCATCCTTTGACATACTCCTTTATGTTGTAGTTCATTCCAGGCCACCAATAGTATCGTGCCACCAGTTCCGCTGTTCTTTTTATCCTGGGATGTCCATATACAGGGGAATCATGATGGGCTTTGATGAGGGTTCCCCTTGTGTACAGTCCTCCCGTGACTACCCTTTTTCCGTCTTTGTACCATGTTCCTTGTATTTTCTTTAATTGATGAGCGTTTACCCACGAGGATAACTTTGATTGATCTTGGCTAAACACGGGATCTTCAGGATTCATATCCTTTGGTTCCAAGACTTCGGTAATTCCGTTGGTCGATTCCGTTGTCATTCCCCTGACAAATACTTGATTAGGAAGTACTATGACTCCTTCATTGTCTTGTTCCCCTTGATCATAATTGGGTCTCCGTGATAGGGCATCGGCTCGTCCATTGGCTTTTCCTTTGATATGATGAATTTCAAAGTTGTATTCCGAAAGTTCCAAAACTTCTCTGGCTACTCGTCTGCTGATCTTCTGTGGAGAACGCCAGTATTGTAAATTTAGATGATCCAAGAATACTTTCACCTTATGGGGTGATCCTGCCAAGTATGGTCTCCAATGCCGGAATGCCTTCACAATTGCCAATAGTTCCGGATCGTAGATGTCGTAATTTCGTTCCGCCTCATTGAGCGTGGCTGAATAATACCCAATAGGATGGCGTTTTTTGTCTTCCTTCCTTTGGAGTAATACTGCTCCTACTGCAAA
>WTXK01001034.1:0-11561 GCA_025769895.1 Lactarius psammicola
CAATCTGCTCTCCCCTCTCGTGATACAAGCTGCCGCACCGCCCACTTGTTTGTTGTCGAACCGGCCTTTGTTAGAGACCGTTCCGGCAAGGCAAATTAAGACCGTACTGGAGTCAGCGGATTTCCCATATAGGTCCTCCACGAACTTTTTCCGGATATGGGGTCTGTCCATCCCCAACACCTGAACTGCCGCCCTCCAGTTGGGTACCTCCCAGGGGGCGACAGCAGTGACGTCGGTTCGAGGGCATGTGGGGATCCACTCGAGCTCCGAGACCCTCCAAGGCAGTGGGGCGCTGTTGGGTTCCTCCAGACCGGGACCCCTGTACGTGCACTGACTTGTACTGGTCCCCCATTGCTGGGGTCCAGGCCGTTCTGGACCGGTCCACTCCACTCCCGTCCCAGGCGGGCAAGGAGTTGAGAAGTCCGGGGAACACGGGTCAGCCTGTAAGTGGAAGTTTCAGTTAGTTTTTCCCAAATACAAGTCCGCAGGAAGGATGCGGAGGATTTCATGAAGGGGCCTCGCGCGGCACGGTGTGGAAGGCACCAGCGCACACACGAACCCCTTCGTTCATTACCAATTGTACCTGTTTGACAAGAGACTTGTGGTTACGGGCGTTTGCCCAGAGTTGGCATCTGTAGGACACCACGGGGAAGGCAGACGGTGTTAAACACCAGTCGCCAACTCGTGGTTGAAATGCCCTTGACAGAGCTACCTAGGGACTGAAGTGCTTTTAGTGATCCACGTGCCCAATTGCACATGGTGGTGACATGAAAAGTCCAGTCGAACTTATGGTTAATGAAGAAACCTAAGTAACGGACCGTGGGGGAGGGGTATACATAATAATAAGTATTGTGGATGATATCAGGTAAGATGAGGTTGGTTGGGGGTGCGTTAGCTAAACGAGCGTATGGGGTACGGAAGAAAATAAGTTCGGTTTTTGATGGTTCGATGAAAAGGTTTGATTTACGTAGCCACACCTCACACTGCAGGTAGTACTCCCGCAGGCAGTACTGAACTTCGGTCCAGTCCTTGCCATGTGCAAAGATCAGTCCGTCGTCCACGTACATGCCCAGGGTAGCGTTCGTGCAGGGAGGTGCGAGGTGAAGGAGGGGGGAAGTGTAAAGCGCAGATAGTATTGGGGAGAGGGGGGAGCCTTGGGGTGTTCTGATAGGTTGGTCCCGTTCCTCGCCAAGTTGCCCATTAAAGGAGAGAGCTACTCTTCGTCCGTCTAGGAAGGAGCAGACCCACGTCGTGATCGACTCGGCAAAGCCGAGGATACGCAGTACATGTGTCATTCGCTCCTTGTGTACGTGATCGAAGAAGCCGCTGATATCAAAGAGAACCGCCCCACAGCGCCGGTTAAGACGTAACTGGGACTGGGCGTCATGACATAAGGTTAGGCCAGCATCTAGAGTCGAGGAGAAGGCTCTAGTGCCGAATTGCGTGGTCGGTAGGAGGGTGTGTTTGTCCGCATCAAAGGCAAGGCGTTTAGCCACTATCTTCTCCAGAAGTTTGCTTACACATTCAATCAGAGAGATTGGGCAGTAGGCCTTTGCCAGGAGATAGTCATCCTTCCCCGGCTTCGGAATAACGACGACTGTCGCTTTCCTCCAAATCCGGGGATGGTAACCACTTTCCAAGCAGGCGTCATAGAGCATGATGAGGTGATCCTTGAGAACGGACCATGTGCGCTTTAAGATGAGCCAGGAGATGCCAGTGGAACCCGGGGCAGAGTTATTGTTGCAGTCGAACAGAAGGTGCTCCACTTCGTCTTCAACAATGGCGGGCCAATCACGCGTGGGTACCGGAGGGGGGTCGGATGTTTGCTCCACCTCAATGTCGTCCAGTCGTTCCACAAAGAACTTCTTACTCAGTATCTCCGCGATCTCCCTTTGGTCGAAAGAGAGCGCTCTGGATGCCGATCGAAGTGCTGGGATGCCATCTAGTTTTCATCCATGGCGCCATTTGGCGACTTCCCAGATGTTGCGTGTCGCAATGACGTTGTCGTAGTATGTCATCTTTGATTTGCGGACCAGCTTGCGGAAATCTTTGGTCGCCGCTGCCTTCTCTGGGCTGTCCCCCGGGTCGAAGGTGTGTAAATGGGCGATAGTGTTTGCACATGCTTCGTTCCACCACCTATTGGAGCGTGAGCAGTTGGGGAGTTTGGAGCTAAGATGAGTGTCGCAGGCTGTGATAAGGGCAGTATGGATGCTCTTCGCAAAGAGTTCAACGTCCCTGGGTTCGAGTGAGAGAGTGGCAGGTGAGGGGAGGCCGGCTTCGATGTCTGCCAGCCAGGCCTTCATCTGATCCTCTGAGAAATTGGCGTCGAACTTGTACGCCTTACGTTCCGCCTGTTTAAGACCACGGAAGAAGCCCTCCAGTAACCAGACCGTACAGATGCCCGCATGGTCCGATCCTAGAGAGGCCGTTCAGTCCGTGATCGGCGGTGAAAGGGAGAGGGAGGCGACCGCTGCACAGTTATGCCAGACCAGGTCCAGTGTACTGCCGCATTCAGCATCCGTTCCCCTCTGAGTGATTTCTCCAGGCATCGTCGCCAGCTCAAGAGCCTGGGCTGCCACCCACTGCTCGAACCGTGCGGCTTTGGATGAGGGTGACCAACCCCTTGGAGACCAGCTCGGGGAGTGGAGGTTAAAATCCCCAACCACCATTGTAGGCACGTCGGGGTCGAGATCTAAATCAAGAAGTGAGCGTAGCAAGGAGGGATCCTCAACGTTGTGGTAGAAGTTAATAATGCGTAGAGTGTCTGTATGAATGCGTAAGTCCACTATCATAAGGGTGTTGTGTCATACTAGATCAAGGCACGGCACTACCCTAATCGGGTGCAAGCGTCGGCCAGATGCGAGTCTGCTATACTCCCGAACATATATCATAACTTTAGCTTGTTTAGAATCAGAGGAATAGGGATAGAAAAGTAACCAGTTCTGGTGCACCGCACCTCCCAGTACCTCCCTTCCATCCCGCTCTTCATCTGCTCTTGCTGTTCCTATCCTTCCATACCAAGGTTCTTGTACACAAATAATGTCGTCAGCTTCATTGGTTTCGAGGAGGGCGTGCATCATAGGATTACGCCGTCTCATGTTGACCGCAAGTATGGATGTACTATGCATGGCGAATAGTCAATGGGGTGCTGAATAATCGGGAAGCATCATCCTTAAGGAAAGACTTGATGGCGTCCGCCGCCACGTCTCCGATATTTGGGTTAGGGTGGTCAAGTGAGAAGTACTGGTCAAGGGAATTCATAATGACGATGAAATCAGCCTCGGCTGGGGTGATGGCGCGGTGGATAAAGTTGTTTTCGAAGAGAGAAATGGCAAGATCCATGGTGAAGGTCTTCGCCTCAAAGATACGCCGGGCGGCTTCCCCAGTGTTCGCAGCCGCTTTATCCCGAGCTTGGACTTCAGCTTCTGTAGCAAAGCGGGTGTTATGAGGGAGGTGAGAATAAGCGAAGTGGACGGGATTTGTGGATCCCCAGTTGGTACAGAAAGATGTGATGCGGGCCAGTCGTTCCTCCGCGGCTGCAACCCCCTTTACCAGGAAGGCTTCGGTGGCTGGGACTGTTAGAGGAAGACCGTGAGCAACCGCATAGCGGGCGGGCAGACAGAAAAGATTTGAGAGGGAGTCCGTGTGAGGGCCCCATCCCAGCTCTAGTTCTGTAAGCGCGCGGCTCATGTCTTGGGGTGAGCCATCGCTGACCGTCGCCGCTACAAGCCGGAAAGCGTCTAAAGTCGCTGAGATTGAGGCTACGTCGTCTGGAAAGATAACAGTAGCGACAGATGAGGATTCAATAGAGGAAGAGGGGGGGTCACCGCCGATTGGCAAGTGTCCCGGTACCGCTGCCTTGGCCGCTGCTGCCTTGGCCTTCTTGTTGGCTCTTTGGCACGCGCTACGGCTTGGTTTGCTCGGCTTACCAGCTGCCTCTCCCGATGGTGCAGGGTCTGTTGGTGTGTTGCGTCTGCCCGATCGCTGGACGGTGGTGAACCCGTCAGCGTTGACTGGAGCTGCGGTAGAAGTAGAGGTGATGGAGTTGACGAGGGGGGACGGTTTGAAACCTCCCCGAAGTGGACACTTAGGGGAACGAGCGTTGTGCCGTCCTCCGCACAAAAGACACGGGTACCGACAGTTACATTGACCAGCAACAACGTGAGTCGTCGCTTTACAATGGAAACCGTGGTCTGCGCCAGTGTGGGAGCCGCCACATATGTGGCATTTGACACTGTTCGGTCCAAGCTTGCAGGCGGGAGTGTTAGTGGCGTGGCCAATCTCGTGGCATTGGCCGCATTGTGCAAAGAATGGTTTATTCCTGTAAGGAAAAACTGAGTGCAAGAGCCGAACATCCCAACACCGTGTTGTTTAGCGGCATGAGACCTGGTTCCTGTTTCATCAATGAACGCGAGCTGAACTACCCCTCGTGTGGCATGAGCCAGGGACGTAACGGGGAGTTGCCAATTAGGCTTTGAGACAAAGATTGCGTCAGTAAAAAAGGGGACGCGGCGGACTTCTCGAAGGAGTGTGTTAGGGTCATGAATGACGCCTGCTCCATCCGACGTGGGGACGCCGCACAATTGTGCGAACGTCCAGCCCTTATTGGGTAGTGGATTTCCTCCTCCAAGTGGCTCCGTCAGAGCTTTGGAGAATTGAAGGACTGTTAAGAAAGGAACGACGCCTGCGAAGACGTATACGAAGTTGTGGGATGATTTGTTCACAGACCATCGGCCATAGAGAAGGGCCGGTGCCTGAGCAGACATGCACTCCATCTGACTGCGAGCCGCCTGTACTATACCACCTGGGTTCGACTTGTAAAGTCATTCTTCGGCGGCCGTGTCAGGCAGCCCCGTGCCATGAGCGATCGTGATTTCCATGTTATCAGTGGACAATGGAAGAGAACCTTTACCGCCTTTCTGTGCTGCTCCCCCTGCCGTGCGCCCAATGGCGTTGGCATTAGAGCGGGCCGCAGACCAGGCAGTGTTGCTGTTGGCGAAATTTGAGTTGGTAACCACGCCAGCCCATCGTACACCCTCAGGGAGGATGGCACATTGAGCGGGGCGGGTCGCGCGGTTGATCGGGGGTGGAATGGGAATGGGAGCTCCCTCCTGGGTCGGGGCTGGCGCTGTGGCACCGAGCCCATCTACGGGGAGAGTAGGGGCGACGTCCTTGTCGGGGCCGCTGTGACTGTTGGATCCCGGGTTCGTGAGGGCCGGCCCGGTCGCACGAGGTGCGGCGACATTGGTCGACTTCTTCTTACCCTGGGGTGCCTTGGTGTGCAATGACGTGATGACGGCATCTTGACCATCAATGCGCCGTGACAGATTGGTGATTTGCGTGGTAAAGGATGTCATCAGGTTCGACTGGAGAGCTGTGAGCATCTCAGCCAAACCTGGCATAAGGGGAATGTTTGGGATAGGGCATGTTGGAGCGAGGGCCGTCGAGTCCAATCTCACCCCCTCTGGGGGCGTGGGAACAGGGTCCGCTTCCTCTGGGGGTGGGTCATCGATCATGGCGTTGGCTGGGTTATGGATGGACGAGGAAGTCCCTCGAGATTGATCTATGGGGTTGGCGAAGACGTCATCAGAAGGAGCTGGAAGGAAGAGAGGTTCCATTCCGGCCTCAACAGAGACATCAGTGAGGGGTTCAGAGATATCCCTCAGTGGATTGCGGAGAGGGGCAGAGGGAGCCTGTGATGCTTGCACATCCGTCAGGACAGATATGCCCAAGATGGGGGGGGTGGAAGCAACGAAGGCGTTGAGGCACGCTTTGGTTTCGGGGTACGCTGATGCAAAGAAGTGTGGGGGTGAGATCGCACCCATGGCGTCCGCCATAGGTGCATCCTCCTCTGCTTGTGATCCTGCCGAAGAAAAACTCTGGGACCGGGACCGGATGGCCTTTGGGATCACCAGTGACCGCTTTCCTTTGGTCTTACGTGCCGTCGGGGTTTTTGAGAGGTCCAGTTTGCGTGGCCTGTTCACCAGCATAACGGGGACATCGATCGATGTAGAGGGTTCAGCTCTGGAACCTGAGCGATCCCTCTTGCCGTCAGGGCCAACGCGACATTTGGTCGATCGGCCCTCGTGTTCTTCAGCGTCATCTTTGGAGATCAGAACGTATCCGAGCTCCTCCGCCGCTTTGGTGAGGAAGGCTAACTTGTTCGAGTCGCGGTAAGCGGTCGCCCAGGCCTTCTTCTCCGTAGAGATTTGTGCCCGGGTCTCCGTACGCGCAGTCTCGATCTCCTCCGCATGTTCGATGCGAATCCGTTCGCGTGCTCTAGTGATCTCATGTTACGTCCCAATTTTTGTTTTTACTTTTACTTCTCTTTTGTCTCGGATGACTCACAGTGAGGGCACAGCATTGTTTCATGTGACTCACTTACGGTACAGGACTCGTGACTCATACATGTCTATTGTCTAGACATGTGATTCGTACTGCCTATTGTTCTGGCAGGTGACTCAGACTATTTATTGTTCTCTGTGACCTATTGTCCTAGTGACTTCATTGTTCTAGTGATGTCTATTGTTGCAGTGACTCTATTGTTCTCTAGTAGTATAAGTAGGGACATGGATGGGGCCTTATGCCTCAGACTTGACTTCTTGTACCATACGGTATATTGAACATAGCAGTCTTTGAACCCCTCCCCTCTGTCTGATCCGCTTAAAGGTCTTCTCTAAAGTCATCTGACTTGTGAGGTGATCTACTCGTCATCAGGAACTCTCTAAGTCCTCTTCGGACTTAGGACTCGTAACTCACACGTGACCCACCTTAGTGTTTTGTCAGCGGACTAGTGTTGACCTTTACCCACGCCGGGTGAACGTCCCTACTGTGACATAACATTAAGTCAAGTCTCTTAAACGCTAGTCAATGTCACGGACTGACCAAGACACTGACACATCGGTTATGACTACGATGGTCAGCGGTAATTAGTCATGGACTACTCGTATCAGTCAGCAGTGGAGCGCTTTATCACATGTAAGATAGTACGATGACTCATTACTAGGATAGCTGTACTAGGGTTCGAGCTAGTTACGCTATTGGTTACTTTACGATTCGGGAGGAGCTTTAAAGCCCTCGACAACTGTATATAAGGCTCATTGTTCAGACCATGGATCCCCATCCTGGTCTTCTCAATACCACCACCATTGTTCGCGACCTAGGAGTGCTAACTTCCTTTCCTCTCATCTATCTTTCATCTTTACTACTCGTCCTAGCCTTTGTCTTCGGAGTCGTACTCCATGTTGAAGACATCGAGAGCGAAGACACCTTCGACGCCGTGTACTAGGAAGAGTCACGTGCCTGTGTCCTCACGTTAAGTCTTGACACTTCGTGTATCGGACCGAGCTTAGCATTAGTCATCGCCTTCCTTCGCGCCTAAGTCAGGCAACGTTGTTGTGGCAACGTAACATTAAGACTAGGATCCTTCAAAGTGGCGTTGACTACAAGAGACCGTTGGGGCATCAACCAAACCTTTAGGCCCTATATCATCGAACGACGAGGAGAACACAACGTACCACAAATCTATTTAGGAGCAGCCCGTTGGAGGACAATTCGAGGAGATACCGGCTACTACGTAAACATCCCCACAAGGCCATCACAGTGGTACCCAGTTGAGTTCAACTTCGATAACCTCTGTTGGTGTAACGCCACCACAGGGGCGTTAAGTACGACGTGTACTTCTAAGTCAATCTGTCGGGGGTTCTGGTAGAGCGAGTCGGTTAGGACTCAGTTCGGTGATGAATAAGAGTCGATCTAGCTTCAAGAGCTTATCGACCTTAGTCAGAGTAGACTGGAGCTCAGGCACGAAGGCGAGCCAGGGACTTAAGCGCAAAGGCAAGTCAAAGACGGTTTCGCGAGTACTGATGTGGTATTACACAAGAAGTCAGAACTGCAGTACATGCCAGTCCAACTACGACCTATATACTAGTACAAGCCCCAAAGAGACAACAACAGGGCAACATAGTAGGTAAACAGATGGCGCCATGAGGAACACATGGGCGCGACAGGTATCGTATGGCGTCAGAGATAAGATCAGGGTCTGGGTCAACTATCAGTGACACGCAGTGGTCAGAGGACCAGGTGGCAGCCAATGCATGGCGTATAGTAGTCAGTCATGGGTCATCACAGAACGTATTATAGAAACAGCAATCAATGTATAGTAAAGGCGCAATGCCTATCAGTCAAGAAGGGGATCACAAGGGACGTCAGGTGTGGAAGGAAGTCAAAGATAAAGAGGCGAGTCTGTCCATGAAGGCAGATATGTGAGGGGTCTGGGTGTAGGGTGACGTCAAGGGGAAAGGCAACAAAGATAACAAAGATAAGGCTGTCCATGATGTACAAGGCATGCGGGAATAGAGACAAGTCACGTGAAGCAGGGGAAAGAGTTGCAAAGACAGGAATCCATGGATAGAGGGACGCGTGGCGTCAACTTCAGGGAAAATGGTAAGAAGTCCCCTTAGCAGTACGTCGCAAGGCAAGAAATCGTAACAGTTGGGTAGAAGTTGCTTGGAACGCACCACAGAATCATTGGGACGTATTACGACCTGCAGGACTAGAATATCGCTGTGATATACTCGAACGCGACGTACAAACAAGAGGAAATTGGGGTCCTATAGACGGACAGGACGAAGCCAACGCATCAGGGTCATCAAGGACACCTGCACCCTCAGAAGCCAGCGAAGAAACCGCAGACGAAGAAAGTGAAAGTGAACAGCACGAGCAAGAAGCAGCGATCGAAGAAATCACAGAATTGGCGGAACAAATTGCAATCCGCGACGCAGCTGCAATACCAGAGGAATATATTGTCCCAGCACCACTAGCTGAGTACCCAATCAGATCACAAATGGCCACAATAACAGAACCAGTACGAGTGCGCGTAGAGGCATCAGCGCAAGAACCAATAGGAACAATCGATCCTAACACAGGACATCGAATTGCGCAAGACGGACAGAGGATCACCGACGATGACATAGCACTTTACCGTGCTGTAGGACCGGACAGAGACGACCCTCCCAGTGAAGGAGGAAGAGGTGGATTTGCAGGAAGAGGACCACCTGAAGACCCAGAAAACCCATGGAATGGAGGAGATTTACCCGACGGACGCCCACCAAGGGGTGGAGGATTCCCAGGAGCACCCGGAGGAGGAGGAGCACCTGGAGGAGGCGGAGGAGGAGACCCTAATGCAGGACTCAATGTGGCTATAGGAGCTGCACGATCAGATAAGTTTATCGGCAACCCTCCTGTCACGTTTACTGGCGACCGCACCAAAACAGAACAGTTCCTCACGCAGTGGGAACTCTATTGGGGTGTCAACAACAACAATCCCGTCATGATAAACCCTTACCAACGAAGCATGTTGTTTTTCACCTTTATCCAAGGTGACCTCGTCAACGAATGGATTGTCGCCATGGCCAGATGGATTGGCGACCAAGTACAACACAACGGAGTCCTCAGCACTAACGAATGGCTGTGGAACGAAATCGTAACCGCCTTCAGAAGAAGATTCGCGAACACTCTCGAAAGAGAGCAAGCCCGTACTATATTAAAAAGGGGCATTAAGATGCAAGGAGGTGATGTAGATGCCTATGTCACGCTATTCGAAAAACTGGCACAACAAGCAGGGTATCGATTGGACTCGGCACTCACAATCGACTTTTTCACCAACGGACTACCAAGAGGGCTATACGAGGCCTGCTATCAATTTGACGAACCGCAGACATATGCGGAATGGAAGAACGCGGTCCTGAACAGACAAGAGAAGTATATCCACATGAAGGCCCGTTTGGATCAAAGAAGCGCGGGCAGGTCCAACAACGATACATGGATCCCACGCATGCCAGGAGGATTCCGATGCACCAACGATCCTAACGCAATGTGTTACGATTTCTTGCCTTGCGACGCACTGCTAAGGGGACTTCTACTCATTTTCCCTGAAGTTGACGCCATGCGTCCCTCTATCCATGGATTCCTATCTTTGCGACTCTTTCCCCTGTTTCATACGACCTGCCTCGACTCCCACACGCCTCGTACGTCATGGACAGCTCTATCTTTGTTTTCTTTGTCGTTGTTCCCCTTGACGTCACCCTACACCCAGACCCCTCACATATCTGCCTTCATGGACAGTCTCGCTTCTTATCCTTGACTTCCTTTCACCCCTGACGTCCCTTGTGATCCCCTTCTTGACTGATAGGCATTGCGCCTTTACTATACATTGATTGCTGCTTCTATGATACGTTCTGACTGACTACTATACGCCATGCATTGGCTGTCACTTGGTCCTCTGACCATCGCGTGTCACTGATAGTTGACCCAGACCCGTGTCTTATCTCTGATGCCATATGATACCCGTCGCACCCATGTGTTCCTCATGGCGCCATCTGTTTACCTACTATGTTGCCCTGTTGTTGTCTCTTTGGGGCTTGTACTAGTATATAGGTCGTAGTCGGACTGGCATGTACTGCAGTTCTGACTTCTTGTGTAAAACCACATCAGTACTCGCGAAACCGTCTTTGACTTGCCTTTGCGCTTAAGTCCCTTGCTCGCCTTCGTGCCTGAGCTCCAGTCTACTCTGACTAAGGTCGATAAGCTCTTGAAGCTAGATCGACTCTTATTCATCACCGAACTGAGTCCTAACCGACTCGCTCTACCAGAACCCCCGACAGATTGACTTAGAAGTACACGTCGTACTTAACGCCCCTGTGGTGGCGTTACATTAAGTCAGAACTCCTTCATCGTGGCTTCGTCTAGCCGAAGCAGGGCCAAGTTCAGCCCCGAGTACATCGAACTTCTTCATAGCGACGAACTCTCAGACAAAGTCAAAGGAACGGCTGTCTGGAGGGAAAGTCAAGAGTATTCGGGATACTATATCTTCGAACCAAAAGAAAACACCTACAAGCCTATTCATTACCTAGAAGACAAACGACTTTGGGCCTTCATTGAATATTCCAAAACTGAAGGACAGTGGTACACGTTCAAACCTGTACCCAACGACCTAGGAGTAGGACCATTTGCGACAAAAGGAACAGGGATTGACGCAGACCAACCCGACTCCCCGAGCATCCCAGTACCCGTTACCAACCTACCAGCATCATCGTTCCCTAGTACAAAGATGTCACAAAGCCAAGCAAGCACAACCCTCACAGTAACCGGAGGAGGGATCCCCGCTTCTGGAGGGGGTCCTCCACCTGGAGGAGGGGTCCCTGCTTCTGGAGGAGGCCCGCCACCTGGAGGAGGGATACCCGCTTCCGGAGGGAGGTCCGCCACCCGGAGGAGGAGTCCCGGGCGGTGGCGTGGCGGTGGCCGGTGGCGGGTGGCGTGGGCGGTGGCGGTGGCGGTGGCGGTGGGTGGCGGAGGTGCTGCCCCTGCTCCGATTGCGCCAGCAACCAGGAGGACACGGACGGTTGGGGAGGAAATCCACCCCCGCAATTTGATGGCAATAGGGAGCAAAGCAAATCGTTCCTTAGGGCCTTACGTTGTACAGAGGGATGAATCACCAATGTGGACCAATTTAGCCATTCCTTATCAGAGGGCTATGACGTTCCTCTCTTACATTAGAGGAC
>WTXK01001035.1:0-11499 GCA_025769895.1 Lactarius psammicola
GGAAGCATAGGGGCTTTTAGACGGTCGGATGTATCCCTTTTAAGGTGTTCCTCTAGAAACTGTCGGAGCGCTTGTTGTTCTTCTGGACTCAACCCATAGACCTTCCCAGGAATGGCAGATGGAGTGTCCTTCTTCAGGTCGATGGCATGATCCCAGGGTTGCAACTTCGGTAGTCGCTGGGCGGCCCCGTCACTGAACACGTGGGAGAATTCTTGATAACGAGCTGGTAGAGTACCACCCTTGTATTGATCCCGTGCTTCTTCAGCTAATCGAGACGCCATAGTTTGCCCGGTAGCCCTAGCATAAAGGATCGGTGTCGCTCCCGTGCTTAGGATGACAGGGAGCTGAGTAATGTCAATCCATCCAGCTCTCCAATTGATGAGAGGTTGATGACCCGCGAACCAAGGGTAGCCGAAGATAACATCATGATCTCCAATGTTAGTGACGAAGTATCTCATTAGTAACGTGCGGCAACCGACTCAAGTAGTCAGGTCGATATAATTGGTGATAGCTCCTTGTCGATTGGGGGTTCCATCCACATTGTAAAGGGGTCGAGCCGTGGCTAGACGTCGTAGATTCAATCGAAGTTTGATGGCTAATCAATAGTGAATAAAGTTTTCTGTGGCTCCAGTGTCGAGGAGCGCCTTAGTTTCCGTCCTTTGATTCCAATTGACAATAGTTACTCGAAGCTGCATGGATTGGCGACTAGAGAGGTACATTGTTTCGGTAATTACGGGCCTGGCTCGGACGGATCGAGTCAGGCCGAGGAAAAACCCGGGGCTGGTCCAGCCGTGGGCATTTCGTTCAGTAACGACGATGCCTCTTCTACGGTCATTGTAGCGAGTCGGGCACGTATAGCTTCCGTCGAAATTGGGGACGAATTGTCGGGGATAGGCGTCACATCTTGGAGTTGGGAAGGAGCTGGTTCGTAGGTTGGTTCATAGTAATAAGGTATTTCCATTAAGCACGCTTGTGCCTCCATTGGCTGTCGGGGTTGGCGACACTGTCGGGCGATATGACCCTGTCGTCCGCAATTAAAGCACGGGCCGGCAGATCGACGGGTCTGAGGGACTTGGGCTACCTGCACGTATGGGTCTTGAGGGATGACTGCTCCTCTTGCCCATCCTCCAGATCAGTATCCACGCCCCCTGCTGAGGTCCATAGGCACTGGTACGTTATTGTACTGTGGCGGGGCGTTGCTTGAGTGGTAGAACGGGGTGCATGCAGGCGGAGCTTGTCGTGCAGGGTACGGTACTGGAGGTTGAGGCCTTGTTTGAGAATTTCGAGGCGGATAGTTTTGGGGCGGCGCACGCCTTCCGCCGGTGCGCTTATCAAGAATAGCTTGCAGTAATTGATGCAAGCGAGTAGAGTCGATAGTGCGTTGTCTGATGTCGGCGTAATCTTGTGCCACAGGAGGTTGGAGAATGTCAGTTAATACTGAGCATGGGAGTCCATTGAGGAACAACTGTTGGGTAGCAGAGTTGTTCAGTTCGTATCCGGCGTCGCGTGCAATCTGTTCGAAGTCAGAGATGTAGCCATCCGCGTTTGGCCAGGTCATTTTAAGTGCTTCGAGAGACATCCTAGCGCGTTCGGCCTTTTGCATATCTTGGAAACGGTTTCTAAATCGCGTTACAAATTGATCCCATGTCTGGATGTCGTTGAAAAAGGCCGGGGGTTGGAGGCTGTCCAGCCAGGTACCCATGTCGTGCATCCATCCTGCTACGTTGGGTCCCTGAATGAGGGTGAGGACAAATGCGATCCAGGCGAGGTAAGAGCTGAAAAGTTGCGACTGATAGTTGAGGCGGAAGTACGATAGAACCGAGTCCATAAAGGTGTCTGCTTGTTCTCTATCCCCGTTGAACACTAGGGGTAATGCTCCAGTGAGCTTGTTGGTGAGAGGCGGTCCAAAGGCGCCCCCTGATACGAAATGATGTCCTCCCACGGGCAGACCTCCAGGAGGACCTCCTCCTCCTCCTGAACCATGAGGTGGCCCTCCTCCTCCGGGACCTCCGCTTCCTCCAAACGGATCATCTCCGCCTCTTTGGCGGCTGTCTAGGAATCTGTGTAATCGTCCACCGGCTGATTGCGGTCGCGGGATTTGTAGTCGTTCTTGCATCAGTTGTCGGTCTCGGTCATGTTGGAAAGCATCTTTGTCGAAAACAGGTCAGGTCGCAGTCTGCGTTGCGATTGTCTGAGTTGCCATTGCTATGGGAATAGTTCGGTCGATGGTATCTTCGATGATATCAGGGCCACTAGTTGGCGTCGTACTTCCTTCACTTGGTAATAGCGGACTGGGTGATTGTTGGTGCTTTGCTCTGCGAGGTGCCAGAATGAGAGAATCGGGGTGGAATCAGAGAGGACGGAAAGGATACAAGAATCTAGAATCTAATGTCACCGGCGATGATTTTCACAGCCGATTTTCCAGGCTTTACTCGCAAAAGAAGAAACTGTGGACACAAGAGATTCTAGATAGCGAACTAACTACTATACAGGCGTCCTTATATCCTATGTCGCTATCTATCTACGTGGTACTGATATTGCTGGCACTGACACGAATACTACTTCCATATGACTCACCCCTATTGCTGGCATACAGCTTGCTGGCGCTTTGCTGGCTACTCGGTGACAGTCGAGCTACTCACCGACCATAAGCTCCCCTACAACGCAAAGAGTTGAGAGGGTACTAACCATATGACACTCTTCCCAGAACCCGCTACGAACCGGGGAGTATCAGAATACTGGAGTCACTACGGACAAAAATAACATACGTTTCCCGTGGATCCACAGCATAGAACCAGCCGCCATCCATTCCTCGAAAGCTCTGTCTTGAAAGAACCACTCCGCCGATCCTTCGTGGCGATAATCGCATGCGAGGTTGTGATTTGTGGATGAATCCGGGGGCGATTGCCACCTTAGTAATTGGTCCCCTGCAAATCTGTTAGATACTCAACCGTCTGCAAAGACGAGACCAATTACAAACGCTTCTCTTCGTCTATATCGTATGCCGTTTGCTGAAAAATTCTCCCTTCCATTGCCGTTGCTTTTACCTCCTTGACATCTAGACAGCTCAAAGTTCGTGATCGTGTGGTGACTAGCTGAACACACTTTGCACACCATCAATGATTGCTTGCAACTTATCGTCAACCACTTTGACCTTCTCCCTGACAACTTGCACTTCGCCTTTGACGCCCTTCACACCGTCGCCGACCTCAGTCAGTTTGTCGTCGACACCGTGGGTGACCTTCAAGAGCTGTGCATTCGCCATCCGGGCCTGCTCGATAGTCAGTCTGTCCAGCCTCTTCACCCTATCTTCGATGTCCATCCATCCTGCCAGCTTCTTCAGATATTTTTCTGATCGATATCAGCCAGGAGCAAGGTAATGCAAAGGGTGAACTCACTTGCTCAGCTCTGTTTGATTTCCTTCGTAGCGACTGCAAGGATATCCAGTACCTCGACCATTATCTTCACCGTGATGTCGGTCATCGCTGGTGTCTGTGGGACCTCAGTAAAAGTTTCGAGCCGTCTGAAGAAATTTTCAATATGCTCAAAGACGTCGACAAGGGCGTCCTGGCTTGCATCGACATCCTTAGCTGCCTAAGAAACAATGATGTCTGAGTCACAGAAGCCCGCATAAGGGGAGAAACCAAGTCACTTACCAAAAAGAGGATACCAACACCAGCAAAGACCAATTTCGCGGGTGAAAATACCTGCCGAGTCGGCATTAGATCAGAATTTCCAACAGATCAACGAAATACTGACCAGGCCAATACCTTCGCCAAGCACCCCAGAAAATGCATATAGAACATTAACAGTCGGATTGAGCCACTTTTTAAGCCTCTCATCGCCGCTCCGAGATCGTTCGAACTGGTCAACTTGGCCTTGAAGCACAGTCAGAATAGCTCTGGGAGAGTCGCATGCTTGCAGCTGAGTGGCCAGAGGGTGAGTGGCAAGGTCTTGCTTGGTCTGTTTCTTGTACGCATTCAGGGCAGCACCAAAGATAACTTGGAAATTGTAAGAGGGGGTCTGGGAAGGGATTGTTGTCAGGAAAGTATGGTGTATCACGCTGGGGATGGGAGATTGGCTCATGTTGAAGGGATAATTACAACGTCAGACTGTGACGAGGGACAAGCATGCACCACTCATGCCAGTGGCCGGTAAAATAAGATAAGTCCCCGAGAATTTCGGGGCCTGGCTAGATAAGGCCCGATGATAGACGCCCATTGAGCAGGCATGATGTATGATGCACGATGCCGCTACTGTCACACACGATAGGTGATGCTAGCGACTCAGACCCCTGACTGGAACATTTATTCGTTATAACTTGGCTCAAAATATCAGCACGAAGAGGTCAAACACAATTGTGTTGGAGCCAGACGTAAATCGTCAGCATCGAGCTTGCGATTGCTGCTAGTGAGCACTGAGTCGCTATGCCGTTTACTGTTCAGTCAACTAACCTATATTATAGAATACAGTAATGGTATTTCAAACAAATACATGGGGCTGGTTCGACGAAAGATACTTCACTTCCTTACGAACACCGTATTGTACCTAACTCTCTTACCTAACGTCTCCGTCATCTTCACTTGCTTGGAGAATCGTATCGCAGGCGTCGCACTGCGTGCAAAGCAGAGTTTTTGGTCAAATAAAACCATAGAAAACTCTGCTTTGCACGCAGTAGTCATTACTTGTACTGTACTACCTACTGTCTCAGTTATACTTTAGGGTCCTCTCTCAACGGACAAACGCGGCCACTTCATCGCAAGCAAGGTTTCAGTTGACGAGGTCGACACCTAGTAAATTATCACAAACGCCGAAATAATTCATGATCGGGTGCGCTGAGACTCATGGAACCGAAGGAACGAGTAGATTATTGTTACCTACACGGGCTCGAATTTAGAGCACTTCCTCGTGCTCACGAGCCTTAGAAGTGTATAAATTGTATGGTTGTGAATTGGACTACCGTGACTGTGGAGAGCGGAGGAGAACAAGTCAAGGATGAGTACTAGATAAGTACTTAGTAGTGGAGTCCGAGCACTGGCACTGGTCAGGGATAGTACTAGTACTTCCGTCTAGTTGTCTCGATTAAACTTATTCTAGATCTTTTTATCTATGCGGAACCGCACTAGAGCAGAGCGGGCGAGACCCTCGACTGTACGGCTTTTACGCTTGAGCTACGTACTTTCGCGTTGGTACTACATGCGATCGCCTCACCTCTATCTCTAATAGCCACTGATGTACTAAGTTATAGTTTGTATCTCGCCCAAATTCACTTGCTGCTGCATCATTGTAGCGTGCTGCATTGATAAAGAAAGAAGTATGAACCCGTGCTACACTACTCCATCTAACATCCAGTGCGTCGTTCTACTCAAACCCTGAACTTGAGCTTGTCCATCAAAATTTGTCCTGCCGTGGCGCACGATGCTTCAAACCCGCGCTTTCACTCCTGCCGGGAAGTTTGAAGCATGGCTACCGTAAAGGGCTCCGTAACAGTGCTCGGATTCCAAACATCAGAATCTTATGTACGAGGGCGTTTTACTATGATGAAAAAATCCGGGAAGATTATGGTGCTGGCAGGTGCTCACCAGACAAAATCTTGATCTGGGGTACAGATCTTTGGAGCATACGCATCACCGTGTCTGGATTGAGGGCTTCAAGTGACTATGAACGCGGATGAATTTTGATAATAATGCGTATACATGATTCCTACTCACACTACCATCAACGATTCCGCTAAGTCGTGTCAAATCGTCGTCATGAACGAGGGCCATATCGCATTGCGGCGGTGCCCGCTGCAGCGTCCATGTTAAAAACGAACGTTTTCGCGTAGTGAAGATACGACATGGACATACAAACACTCACTTTCGCGATATATTCTAATAGTATGTGCAGAGGATCCCGGTACTTTGGGAATAGATGAGGGCTAGGAAGTTAACAAGGGTAATCTTACCTCGGTAACAGTGGGCATCGGAACCACTTCTGTCTCCGGCTCGCTATCACTCCTGCTTGGATCTGCAATGGTTCCCACTGCTCTTCTGACCCTCGATAATATATTGGAAGTGCGTGCGACACGATATCCTCGGACGAATATGCATTGATTCTCAGGTAAGTTCTAATGCAGTACGTCGGAGCTCTTCAGTATTCGTTGGTCCCTTGCGATGTGCGCGCACCACGTACCTCACCACTTGGGCCATGACGTCGTGCCGTTCCTTGAGAATGTTGGCTCGAAACAGGCCAATTGGCGGGGGAGCCGAAACCACCAGGGATCTGAAGTCCAGAAGATACCTGTGCTTCCGTGTGAACCTCGTTGAAAGCGATATTAGTCCAAGTTGTTGTGCGATGACACCCAGTGACTAGAATTATGTCCTCCATCTCTATCCCCAGTCTAAGCTTCTGCGTGAAGGCAAACCAAGAGTCGATATGGTTGATGATCCATTTGCGGAAATGACCCAGAACGAGAGTGTCCTCACGTCGAGCGGTCACTGGAAGGGCCAATACGGCGCCATACTTTCTTGTGAATGAAAACGAGTCTTGTACAGAGCCGGTTGTCCTGTGAAAAAGTATCAGTGATGCATAAAAAAAAACTACAATTTACGATGTGATTACTCTGCGGAGTGAACCTCTAACCCACCAGATACCACTGTGACCCCATAAGAGTAGAAGGTGTTGGGACTGAGAGTCCCGCGATTGATATGATCTTGCATGCGAGGTCGAAGTTGTTCATGATCCTCTGGTACACCGAGACTTTCATGGGATGGATGGTTTGCGGGGAGCAGAGCATTGAATATGCGGTAAAATTTGCCTTGGCGGATGTAACCGACGTCACCGACCTCAACGGGTGAGGACTGTTCTCCAGGGTCCGGCTCCCAGAGGGCGTAGCCGAAGGCAGGATGCGCAATCGCGAGTTGATCGCGAAAAGTGTCATAGTGTGCCATTGAGGGACTGGGTCTGGAAAAGCGGCGGTAAGGTTGGAAATATGGACTTAGCACGCCAACAAGTCTGAGGATGTTACAGTACAAAGGCAACAGTCTTACACTCCAGGGATGCTAAGTTCCACATCTAGTCACAGCGCTGAAAAAGGCAAGTGCCAAAAGTCACGTTATCAGAGATTAATCGTCCGGCACGGCCACGGCTCATCCCTGCACTCCCAGCGACATCTTGTGCGCATTTCGCAAGATACAGCGCCTGAGTTTCGGCGCACCTGTTGGAGCGCAACACAAGGCAACTAATGAGGTCACCTAGGTGTGACTGAAGGCATCCAGGCAATCGGGGAAGTCATAACCAGGGCCGTTAACAACGTGCGTAACCGTTCCTTTTGTGTTCGCCTAGCGCTGAAAAATACAGCACAAATCACTACTTACTGGTACCCTCATGTGATAGCGAACGATTCAACCCTCCCACAAGTTGCCATATGCGGAGCGACGCCTGAAAATGGATCTCTCTTCTAAATCCTTCCACAGATCACAATCTTACTTTCTCTACTCACCCCGATGGTCCTCGTTTGAGGCGACACGCGTAGTAGATGAAAGAACGATTCCTTGTGGATGATATGCCATCTTTTCGACAAAAATTTCCTACATTTTTGTATGTTATACGAACACAGGAGGTCAAGTCAGCGTTGATGGCATGTCTCTATTTTGACTCCGAAGATGGAACCTCTGAAGTCAAAGTAGAAATACGCCGCCAAGGTTGGCCTGCTCTCAGGTGTCTTTTTTTTTTTTTTTTGGCGTGCTTGACAAAGTGGAGCTTGTTAAATCCCCAGTCAGTACCCATGCTGTACCACCCGCCGCTGTCAGGATCCCTACGCCCACCGCAGACCCTAGCCCTGGGCCGGCCCTTCGACAATGACGATCGGACGACAAGCTTTCTGCGATTTCTGGAGGAGAGGCGAGATGCTGCATGAAGCCGCCGATGGTCTGGGAATCGGGATATGTGAGTCCCTTTCTTTCTCATTCGAATATCACTTCTAAGGTTCAGGACGAGTCATCTGCGAGGACATTGGCCTATAGATAATTTATATATTCCACAACTACCTGCTCAAATTTCTATTTGGACCACTGCAATGTCAGTCGGTATGCAAATCCCAACGTATCGTCCACCCTGTCTGCAAGCCAGTCCGCGGCGGTGTGCCTGTACTATCCGAATCCCTGGCAGTGCTGCAGGCAGCCGAAGTGCCAGGATCAGCGCACGTGTCGTCTACTGCCGCCTGCGCGCAGCATGTCCATTTCAATAGCAGCGGCCTCGTTCTTCATATTGTCCGGGGACCATGAACTCAAAATTCCGGATGGGTACGTTATAGATCTATCCTCTACTTTGTTTCTGACGAGCCGTGTCTAGGTCTATAGTCACGGGCTTATGATGCCCATATTGGACACTCCTTTGTCGCAGTGCGCCGGTGCTCTCGCGAGTTCGGGGCATTCAGGTGCTGTTTGTTGCCCTGCCATTCAGGTCTCCATCAGTTTTTTTTTGGGGTATTGGATTGTACAAGTGCCCCTGGGTTAGCGTCAGTCACGTGAAAAGGCACGTGGACGAGAGGGACAGACGAGATACAACGATATGGCATCCAATCCACCTGCACTCCACACAATGACGGGTGTCCTACCAAACCATGTCTAAGCATAAATTGAGCAGTAATTTACATATTCTACAAACGGCGAGGCACGCGCGCATCCGAAACCTCTACCCGGGAGCACCGCAAACAGTCAGCCCTGCTTCCACGTATTGTGCAACCCTATCGTATCGTCCGCCCCGTCCGCAGGCCAATGCGTAGATGGTGTGCCCGTGCTATCTGAGCCATCAGCAGCGCTGCTCGTACCAGAAGCACCAGCGGCGGTGCCAGCGTCGCCCACAGCCACCACCGCCGCGACCGTCGCGGCGAGTGCGGCGGCCTGCGCGCTAGCGAGCCCATTCACGACGGCAGCCTTGGTCTTCATATTGTCCGAGCGGACGCCCTCGAGATGGTCGAGGTACGCGGCGTCCACGCCGCCCGTGACGTACTCGCCATCGAACACGGAACACTCGAACCGCTCGATCGACGGGTTCAGCTGCCGCACGCTCGCGACTAGGTCCGGTAGCGTCTGGAAGATGACCAGGTCCGCGCCGATCGCATCCGCGACTTGCTCTGTTGTCCGCCCGTGCGCGACGAGCTCGGCCCGTGATGGCATGTCGATACCGTATACGTTTGGGTAGCGGATTGGTGGCGCGCATGATGCCATGATCACTTTTTTTGAGCCGACGTCTTTGGCCATTTGGATGATCTCACGGGATGTTGTCCCGCGCACGATCGAGTCTGTGTGGAGCGGGCGGGCGATCAAGACACCTGATCATATAGGTCGCGTGGGGGCTCACCATCGACGATCAGCACGTTTTTGCCTGCGAATTCGAGCGCCATGGCGTTCAACTTCCTACGCACGCTCTTCTTTCTGAGAAAGTCATGCGATGCGGCTTGTTAAGACGACGCGTATTCCCCCTGTCAATTACGTATTGATACTTTACCTCATTTGTTGTTCGGGCATGATAAAGGTACGCCCCACGTATCGGTTCTTGACGAATCCCTCGCGATATGGCAAGCCGAGGGCCTGTGCGAGGTTCAACGCAGCGACGCGCGAGGTGTCCGGCACGGGGATGACGACGTCGACCGTGATTTGCTTTTCCGTGAGCACGCGCTGGACCTCCTTCGCAAGTGCGTTTCCCATCGCCATCCGACTGCGGTACACGCTAATCCCATCGAGGACCGAATCCGGTCGCGCAAGGTAGACATACTCGAAGATATCCGGTGCGAAGGATGCTGCGGGGACGACTTGCCGTCGCGACACTCCAGAGCGCGTCAGTATTACGGCCTCGCCTGGCGACTCGCTCAGTACGACGTGTACCCAACAACTGGGCGAAAAGTGGCGTGCCTGGGCGTACGTCCTCCCAGTCGACGAAGCCTCCGACATCCGCTACGGCACTCTCACTTGCACAGAGCCAATCCATAGTGCCACCTGGCATCGGGCGGCGTGCGATACCCAGCGGCCTAATCCCATTTGGGTCACGGAATGCTATGATTCCGAAGCCCGCGAGCATGGCGACGCACGCATATGCGCCGCAGGCTTGGGCCATGAGTCCACGCACGGCGACGAAGATGTCCTCCTCGTTGATGCGGAATTTTCCTGTTTCGTTCAGATGGTTTGCAAAGATGTTGAGGAGCACCTCGGAATCGGATGAAGTGTTGATGTGTCGGTGCGCGACTGCATCCATGAAATGTAAGAGCGCGGCTGTATTGATAAGGTTTCCGTTCTGTAGATCGGTGCCGATAGAGTATTAACGTGAGCCTGGTCAACCTAAACGCAAAAAGGCTCACATGAGCAAAGGTAATTCCATACGGGGAATTGACGTAGAATGGCTGGGCTTCTGCGTGATTCGAGCTGCCAGCAGTGGGGTAACGAACTGAAGGACGTAACAACGATATCATCAGTATCCGCGCGTGATTCCAGGGAGGGCGAAAAGAGGGAGTCGAGAATTGGAATACCCCCAAGCACGGACGCATACATGGCTATGGCAGGATATGACCCACGGCAGCCCCTTTCATGCCACGGGGGTGGCACAAACAACTAGGGTCAGACAGTGTCGTTCGGCATCGGGGTAGTATTCAAAATGGAACGGTCGGAGGAGACTTAGAAAGAATGTTCACCATGTCCAATACCCATCCCACCAATCAATCGCGCTATCGCCTCCTGCGTGAACACGTCGCGGACCATGCCATTAGCCTTGCACTGATACAGACGGCCTCTGGGTCCACAGGTGACAATTCCGCATGCGTCCTGACCCCGATGCTGCAGCAATGACAGGGCCTCGCATATTTCTGGTGCCGCGTTGACGGAAGAGTCATGTAGGAAGAGTCCGAGAATTCCGCACACTGTGGAAGAAAAGAGGTAGGGACTGATGAGATTGTGCGTAATCGCAAACTTGTGCCACAAGCCTCACTGGTTTGTCAAAGAGCGGGGGGGAGGGACACGAGAGGGAAGGAGAAGGGAGACACGAGCGAGGTCAGGGTCTGGTGATAATTTTCCTACGAGCGGCTACATCGAAATCAGTTCCGATCTCTGCTCAGATCAGCTTTTAAGCAATGAGATTTCTGGTTCGGCCCGCCGTCCACTTCGATAGTAAGTAATTTACGACGATGCTGTAACGCGGCAATAGTCCTATCTCGGAGTCTGTCAATTGAACTCTCCCTCACCGGTTGTGCTGGCCAGTCCACGTGCTACAGATCAGAAAGCACGTGACACTGTGGGCATTTCAGGATGTGGGGCCTATTTCTATTGTTATTTTATGAAGAAAATAGTCCAAAAGAGTCCACAATGTACACACACAAAACAGCATGAGCACATCTACAATATACTCTACAATGAAGGAAGGGTGATGCCTCTGGATACATTATGGTCCCATTTATAATGTAAATGCCTATAAAAGCCTCATATAACCAGGGCATTCATTGACAATGAATCTAAGTCAATCATGATG
>WTXK01001036.1:0-11475 GCA_025769895.1 Lactarius psammicola
AGTAGGTGGGGTATTGGTCTGTATCCGCAGTCGCACACTTCTTTACTACACCAACACACTGCTCTGCTATTCCACTGGTTGGAAGTATTGTCTCCCCAACCGTCAACAGAGCTTGTGGATGTAGGAGGACTTGATGTGGGTGGACTGCTTGGGGGTAGGGCTTCGCTTGGTTCGCTCCTTTGGATCTCTATGGATTCCAAGATCTCTGGGTCAGTTGGTTGGTCTGGTGGAAGGTGGTGGATTCTTGGATTGATTAGTCTTGGGTCTGGGTTTTCCAAAGTGGTGGACCAGGTGACGTCAGTCCACTTATAGGTAAACTCTTTTCCTTCTGTGATTACTAGGCGATGGCTTTGTGCGTGGCTTTCAAGGCGTAATTCTTGAAAGGATACTTGGACCTCGGTGTGGTCTAATCGAAATCGCTCCAAAAAGCGAACACGTTCTCCCCTTCTGATGGTTTCTATGAGTTCTTCTTCTCTTGGTGGTATTGTGATGAACCAGAAATAGTTGTCTTTGGTCCAAAGTAGAAGGGAGTCTACTGGGTGATTGTTCAAGGTGGGGTGGTCTGCTAAGTGCCAGTACAAAAGTTGTTCTTGGGCTGCGTCAGCGATGCTTGGTAGATCTTGGGTAATGAATTCTTCAAATCTTAAAGAGGATATTACTTCGCCGAATGGAAGTAAGTTTATTAACCTTCGTAAGACTAAGGAGATATCACTCCAACAGTCTACTTGATTGATTGAATATGCGTCAATAAGGGTGGTAGATGGGTAATAGGTTTGAAGTTGTCGTTGACGATGGGTTTCAAACAAAACTTGAGCTCTTCTAGCTCGTTCTTCCTCAGTAATGTGTGCTGGAAACAGAAACACTAAACCCCTTTTATTTGAGACAAAGATACCCGACTTCCTACTACAAGCACTTACTAATTATAGTAAGTGGTTATAGTATTTCGTGGTCAGGGTAATGCGTGATATATTGGAAGGGGTCAGCGGGGATGTGCGGATGGAAACAATACCCTATTAGATGAGGGCTGGTCTGGAGTAGGTCCTCGAAATGGTACCCTTGTTCAATGGTGTACACTCCTCCTTCGTGGAAAACTAGATAACCGTATGTGGTTATCACTCTCCCGTCCAGGAAGTCTTGTACTTCTAAGATAGCCAAGGAGTATACGTACCCCCGTTTGATGATGTTATTCAGGGGGGCGAAGGCTTCGCGAATGCCTTGCCTGAAGTTGTAGCGGATGCTACCAAGGGGGAGGTCGGCACTAGGGTGATCAAGGATCGCCTGAGAGCAGGCGTACAGTGGTTGGATGCCCAAGCTAAGGGCAAGTTGACGGTTACGAGGGTAGAGGGTCTGATAGTGGGGCGATTTGCACCAGAAGGGGAGGATACCAGGGAAAGTGGGGGGACTGTCGCACAATTGCTGGATGGTGTGGAAGTTATGGATTGACTCTTGATAAAACTCGCTGATGGGCCGCCACTCTTCTCCCCTGATGGTATGGATGGCGATGAACTGATGAGGGTGCTGTCCCACAGCACCAATACAAGGAGGAGGACAGATAACTGGGGCAGGTGGGGGAATATTTTCTTGATTTTCTGCCGGTTCTGGGCTGGTTGGGTGTGGGGTGTCTACCCGTTCTTCTCCTTCCGCCACACGGTTGTAATTAATGGGTGAGTCTGGGGTAGCTGGACGTGAAGGAACAAGAAAGAATGGTGATGGTGCAGGGGGCAGGGACTGTGGACGTGGAGGAGGGGAGACCAGATGGACTGTGGGAACTTGGAGGTTTACAGGTGCAACCAAAGGGGACCTGAACACAGGAGATGGTGGGTATACAAGCTCCGGACTGGGGGAGCGGGGACTAGACTGGATTGATGTAAGGGGAGATGCCGGGAAAGGCTCTGTATGTCAAGCCAATTGGGGTGTCAAAGGTGATGGCTGCGCTGATGTAGCAGCCTGCACTTGGGGACTGGCAACTTGCTCAACTACTTGAGCGACTTCAGGGAGAGGGGCGATATTCAGCCCCAGAGGTGACAAGGAATAGCGAAGGGGAGATGAAGGGATAAGGTTGTCAAGAGGGCGTTCCAACGGATGGTACTCTCCGTAGGAATAAGAACCAGACTCCTCGTCCCAGTATCCAAACTCTGAGTGATCGTACTCAATAGAGGACACTATCAAGGGTATCCGTGGTCAATTTAAGTGAGACTGTCCAAGTGTGATGACTTACTCTCAGTAAGTCAGGCGCAACTTGGGGCACTTAGGGATATGACGACGGATAGGAGGGACAAAGAAAAGAGCAAGATGAAGAGCAGAGAGGAGGGCTTTAGACAGATGCAAGAGGACAAGGAGGCAGAGCAAATCAATGGTGATGAGCAATGCAGAAGACTATGAGCTTGCAAATGGGAGTTCACAAGTGGACAGTCTGAGGGACTGTCCGTTGTATTGCACCAGCTTATATACCTGGCTACATGGTGTTTACATAATGGAATACTCGGGAAACTCGTAGAAGATCTATAAATACCGTCCAATGGCAATAGTCTCTCTGGGAATGTCCTGGAAGCTTGTGGAAGCTCTATAAATACCATCCAATGGCAATAGTCTCTCTGAGACCTGGTGACCTTTTCCGCAGTTCTTCTGTGGAAACTGGTAGAACTCTATAGAAGGTTGTAGAATCTTCTAAGGTAGCGGTCACCAGGAACCATCCCCCCCTTATGTCAGCTGCTACTCACCCTTTCTCGCCTTCCTAATCTGCCCCCCACAACATCAAAATAAAAACAATATATTGTGTGAGGACTAAAGTAGATATCCGTAGCTACAATCTGCCCAAATTTTTTTTAAAAAATATTGAGATTTGAGGGAGGAATTTGCCAATCTTTTCTCTTTTCGAGAATCGCATTTTCTCGCCTTTCTGCGCTTTTTATCCGAAACGACCCACACTTTTGTTACATTATGTAATGGGTCACGTGATCTATAACTCACCAGCGAGAGCGAAGACTCATGTCCTCAGATCTCAGTGATGGGTCGAAAAACATGAGGCCAAAGGGCCCGCGAACAGTCACTGGCGATTGCAAGACAGAAGCGCTTGAACGCAGGGCTTGCTGGTATGTTTAACGAGATATAATGAACGATTTGAGTGGGTGCGAGCCCGGCGTTGTGACGCTCTCACAGAACCCGTCGTCAATCCCGAAGCTGGCCGTGTCGACACAGGAACCAAGCACGCAGGCTCCTGTCCAAACATTAACCTCAATGACACTGTGTATACAGAAGTGGACGACTCACCACTGGTGACGAGCGATCCCCTCCCATTGGAGGACTCAGGTGGTGGAGCAGATCACAGCGATCGCTCCGATGGCTCCGATATAGTCGAACAAACTGCCTTGCAGCGGTTCGCATCCGCACTGCAGGCGGCACAGCAACTTGCTGTTCAGCTGGAGAGGGATAAGGCACATCAGAAACGCAAGACACCGAAAACGTACCGGGGCGACTCAAGGATGACGCTCTACCGCCGTGAGAAGACTCGCAAAACATTGGCCTCCAAGGGATTCCTAGATATCGGATCCTACATGGCACTGAAGGACCAAGAGCGAGATGAGCGCGAACGCGAGCGTGCAAGTCGCGGGGGGGTGTCCGATACACCTGCGATTGCCGATCAGATGACATCTGGAGGCCATGTTGTTAATGAGGGAGGGGAAGATGAAGATGAAATCACCTTCTTACCTGGTCCTGCCGATCGCGCGCGATACCGAGGTAACAATACTGAAGACGATGGTGAGGTCGCCGACGTTGAGGGAACCGGTCCGGTTGCACATGCGCGACACGAATGCGCCGAAGAGGAGGAGGAGAGCGGCTCCGAAGATGTGGAGGGCCCCAGAGAGGGAGGGAATAGAGCCCTTCCCAACCGCATGCAAAGCGGGTGTGCCGACCCGGATGAGGCGTGTGGTGCCACCGGCGTTCGTCGACCCGGTTTGGCTGCATTCACGCGACGTGAATATGCCGAGGAGGAGGAAGAGGAGGAGGAGGAGGAGGAGGAGGGTGAAGGGGGCCTTGCCAAACGCGCGCAAAGCGGGTGCGCCGATGACAAAAGTGACAGCGCGGATGAAAAAAAACGCGGCGCGTTCAGACGACTACACACAAAGTGAATATGAAATGGATGGAGAAGGCGAAGAGGACTTACCTGGTCCCGAACGAACCCCTACTGTGCAATCGGAGCGCTCAGACTTGGATGTGGACGAAGATGACATGCACAATGCCACCTCTCAGGATGCTTCGGACTGGGTGGTCTCTGAGAATGGTGATGACGGCAATGGAAACGCTAGTGACGAGGACGAGTTAGCTGTGCTTAAACTGGGGCCAGGGGACTCTCAACACACCTTGGACGCCGCACTTGATGACATTCGTCATGGCCGTGTTCCCGCGGATCTGGGCCCGTTAACCCCTGCTGACTGAGCGCTCAACGTTTGGGACAATCGAGAGAGGCTCCAGCAAGCCTGCGCAACCCTCTTGGTCATGAGCAAAAACACGAAATTTGATGTCAATCTTCGGGTGCGCCTCACTGGGATGGTTGGGGTGTTGAACCTCTATCTAGACCCAGCTGTTAAATACACCTGGAGAAAGGCATCAGCAATAGTTTCGACAATCGAGAGGAAGGGCGTGAATCACGCACGAATGCTCCGACGGTGGATCCTTGAGTTCATCCGCAGTGAGGAGCTCCCACAGCCCCGCTATAACCATTCCCGCTGGACAGTTCTTGATGATGAGGATGTCTCACAGTTTATCCAGCTCCAGATAATGGCCCATACAAAGGGCCGTTACCTCACAGCATCCGACATTGTTGAAGTTGTTGCCAGTGAGGAGGTCCAAGAGAGGTTCTCGCGCATGGGGATTACTAAGCCCACAATTTCCGAGCGCACAGCACGTCGATGGCTCCAAAAGCTAAACTGGCGCTTTGGCCCCACACAAAATGGGATGTATCTGGATGGTCATGAACGCCCAGATGTTGTTGCATACCGAGAGGAGTTTGTTGGAAGGTGGAAGCAATATGAGAAGCGTTTCCACTTGTGGGACAACGACGGCAACTTGCTCCCACTGCCAAGAGGCTTTCCTGTGCCTGGTGGCCGGTTTCGCTTGATCCTGGTCACTCATGATGAATCAACATTTTTTCAGAACGATCTCCGAAAGACTCACTGGACTCATGAGAGCAATAAGCCCACCCCACATCAAAAAGGAGATGGTCAATCAATTATGATGTCTGATTTTCTAACTTCTGAGTGGGGTCGCTTGTGTGATGGGGAAGAGTCTGTACAATTTCCTTTCATAAGGCCCACTCATGCTAACCATTTTTTTGAGTAGAGAAGCAAGAATCTTTTTCAAAGCTGGCCTCAATCGTGATGGGTATTTTAGTGCAGATAACCTGCTCCAGCAGGTTGACTATGCCATTGATATCTTTGAGGGCAAGACAAAGGGAATGGCACAAGGACTTTTTCTCTTTGACAATGCCCCTTCACATCAGAAGCGAGCTGCCAATGCCCTATCAGCAAGGAAAATGCCTAAAAGTATTCTTCAGTCCTTGTTTTTATTTTCTCTCACTTCTGCATGGCTGATCATTGCCTTGCAGATCCCAGAGCTGGCTGGACACCTTTCAAGGATGCACCAAGGATGCGCCATGGCGTTAACCCTCAAACTGGAGAGCCACAGTCATTGTACTTCCCTGATGACCACCCCACCATGCCAGGATGGTTTAAAGGGATGGAGCAGATTATACGGGAGCGTGGTCTTTGGCCAGAGGCTGGTTTGCCTGCTGAGTGCCCAGGCTTTAAATGCCTTGATGGCAAGACCAACTGCTGCTGCCGACGTCTCCTCTTCAACCAGCCTGAGTTTATTTCTCAGAAGTCACAGCTTCATGAACTCATTGAGTCTCGTGGCCATATCTGTGATTTCTACCCCAAATATCACTGTGAACTAAATTTTATTGAACAGTACTGGGGAGCTGCAAAACTTCAATTTCGTGTTGCTGGTAGGAGTGCAACACTTAGTGAGATGGAGCAAAAGATGCGGGAGTGTCTTGATGGTGTTCCTGTTAATCAAATAAGGCGGTGAGCACAGATTTTACTTTTTCTAATCCTTTGTTTCTTACTGGATATATAGTTATGCTAATCGCTCAGCACGGTTTATCCATGCATATGGAGAGGGCTTGACAGGTGCACAGGCAGTGTGGGCTAACAGAAAGTATCATGGGCATCGTTCCCTTCCACCAGACATGATTAAGGAGATTAAGGCCTCTGTAGCACTCTCATAATGCACTGTAAAATTTTATGGACCCCTCCTCAATTCCCCACTCTCCTGCCTTCACAAGATTCTTTCCTTCTATTTTTTTGGTAGCTGGACCTCAAGATTTGTTACGCTTATGTAATACAAACCCTAGGGTTTCAAGCTGACATAAGGGGGGATGGATCCTTGTGACCGCTACCTTACAAGGAACTAGTCACATGACAGATCACGTGACCCTCAGAGTATAATTTCAAACTCCGACCTCGGATTTCCTAAATAGGAAATTGATTACATAATACCGGACCGGACCGGACCAGTCTGAACTCTTGAGTCATAACCTAAGCTTGACGGTTCATGACAGGGACGGCTTCTTAAAAATAAGCCAACTCCTCGGTGCAACCTGACTCATGAGTAAGGTGAGTCCAGGCTGAACTCCTTGAATGATCTCACCCCTTGCTGCGCGCTCTAGAACCAGCACGTGGTGTGGAGCTACTATGTATCTGAATGGTTTCAGGTTTGTCAGGGAGGTTGATGCCCTCATCAGAACCTATGTTAGTGTGGATCGTTTCTTCTATGAGACACCTTATTTTCTCCGGTAGGTGTTTCAAGGAACGACCCCTTTCCATCTCTGCCGCACGCACAATGGCTGCTTGGAGGCTCGATTGCAAGGAGGGACCTAGTTTGATCCCTAAGCACAGCGGCTCAGAGGAGTCCCTACCATCAACGTTCTTGCCGTCGTCCATGTACTGGACAGGAGATGCCATACGGCTGTCACCATCAACCTCAACTATCTCATCTGCTTTGTTAGCTCCTACACAGTACTCTGAGGGAGTCCCTTGTCGCTCCACAAGACCGAGCATATGTGAAGGAGATGGTGTTGGGTCCCATGACGATGGCGTCGAAGGCATGATTTCAGGGGCGTTGAGAGACTGTAGTTGACTTTGAAGTTCCCCTATATTGATGGGATTTGCAGGTATAATGGGAGTTGCCCAAGGAACGTGTATTCCAGAGGGTGTTGCTGGTGGATTGTTGGCGGTATTCTGCTCCATAGAGCTCTAGACTGAGAAGATTGAGGAGGTCGAGAGGTAATCCAGTCGTTATCTCCTAGGATGAGAGAGAAAATGCAAGACCACAGCCAAAACACAAAGGAGGTGGTGGTGGTAAGAGAACAAGAAGGGATGAATCTTCGTCATGTTGTCATTGCTGATCCCAGAGAGAAGTCATTCAAACAGCTCTATCGTCTTGTGTATCCGTGAGAATTCGGGATTGTCATCTCCCTACTCTCTAAAGGACATAACTGGCGCTGACTGAGAAAACGATGAATTGCTGGACAATGCTTCGAGGCCTTCGATAGAACTAAAGTATTGGGAACGCCGCTGTGCGATGAGTTTTAAAACTATTTCCAGAAGACGAGAAGTTTTGTTCAGCAGGAGGTGAGGTGAGAGAGGAGGTACGAACACAATATATTGCTTCCTTTGTATATTCCGGGGTCCGGTGCGTTATCGATCGGATCGTCGCTACGGATCGTCGCTAGGCATAGAGTGATATCTTGCAACTGGGTTACACCTCCACCCTAACTGTCTCCAGAGGAGCTAAAAGTGATAATATCATCATAGACAGACATGGCCTCAGGCTCATCATAATCATCATTTACAAAAGTCATGCAATAGTGACAGATAAGTGATTGAGCAAGGGCGAAGCCTCACGCATTTCCAGCTTGTGCTTCCTCTCCGCTCGCAGGCACTCGACAACCCGATCTAATGGTTGATCTGGGATTCCAAGAATAATTTTGGACAGAACTATGCTAGCAAAGAGAGTAACGGAATGAGTGGTGTGGACGTCAGACATATCCAATATGAGTTCACGACAGAGTGTTGCCATCTCCCCTATATCTTGCATCCACCTTTAACTGCCAACTCTACTTTTGTCATGAACTAGTATGCCGCGTTCATGACTTAGTTATACCAACGTACTATCAATAGTACTTGCCACACTCAAAGAAAGGGTACTATCAAGTTGTCCGACTAGGACCCTTGGTTCCACCTCCCATATAGTAGGAAACCTGGGCTCTATGGTCCCACCATGTCCGTTTGCGCAAAAGTGATGAGTAGAGGCGTCCACAATATCGCGTTTTCATTGTCGCCTGATGTTTTTGGATGATTTAACTTGTTATTATTTGTGGACAGAGTCCAAACAAATTACTAACAAGTAAACAAGGATCTATTATTAGTATTAGAAGGTTCTACGACCTTCTATAGCCTTCTACCGGCTTCTACAGGATGTACTGCGGAGAAGGTCACGAGACCTAAGAGAGACTAATGCCATTGGACACTATTTATAATGCTTCCACTGTATTCTAGAGTATTCTACTGCGCACAGACCATGTAACTAGGTATATAAGCTAGCCTAATACTACGGACAGCCCTCAGACTGTCCACTTGTGACAACCACTTGCTAGACTCCCCTGTCCATTCCCTTCTACCACCATTGAAGTGAATCTCCCCTTCGCAGTCCTGCTCGTGCTTAAGCCACTACTCCTGTTCCTCCTAGTCTCCCTCCTCCTCTTCCCTATTGTTCGTCGTCTCCCTCCGAGTTCCAAGTACAAATGGCCTCACTAGTTAGTGAGTCCCTCACACTTGGACAGTCTCTCCTCACCTCTGACCTCGAACAATCATTGATAGTGCCCTACTCTACTGGAGAGCTTGGACACTGGGACGAGGAATCACAGTCCTTTTACACGGACTACTCCCCTCAGACTCGGCCCTTAGATTATCTCCCAGCCCTATCTCCGCCACTAGAATACTTGGAGATCAAAGAAGAACCCCTATCCCCCCTAACTAGTGTACGATCATACACTCCAGAATTACAGTATCCCTCTCCATCTCCAGTTCCCCAGTTGGCTCGACGAACAGAGCCTTCTCGGGACCCCTCTCGCTGATTACCAGCTCCCCAACTCTCGCTCCCCTTAGTCCGGAGCCTACATACCCGCAGCCTGTTGTGTTTCTATCCCCTATCACTGCAGCCGCATCTCTCCAGAACAGTCAGTACGACTAGTTACTCCACCCCCCCCGACCACAATCAGTATCAGTACACCCTGGAACACCAGACCAAGAATTTATTCGCCCACTCACCCCGGACTCCCCTATCAACTACCACAGAGTAGCCGAAGGGCAGTCACCAGTCCCATCCAGGGTCCCATCCCCAGTCAGTAACCAGGAAAACATCCTTCCTGCTATCCCTATCAACCGACCACCGCCCTGTCTAAGTGCCGCTGGGCAGCACCTGCAATCAATTTATCACAGTCTTCACTGAAAGGGGGGAAGAGTGGAGGCCAGTAGAGGAGTTCTATCAAGACTCATCTTCCACGTCCGAACTATCCGTCAGCTCCGTGAAACACCACCAATCTTCCCTGGAGTGTGCGCCTTCCGTTGCAAGGCCCCTCACTGCCAAACTATCTATCCCCCTCCATCCGCACCGTGCCCTTTGTGAATACTTGGGCATCCAACCCATCTACGTGTGCTCTCAGCAGTTCCTCGAAACCCCTAACGCAGCCCTTCCACTAGGAACTCTCAGGTATAGTTTTAGAGAGAACCTTCGCAGGCCTTCAGACCTCTCTAACGCCATCAAACAAGCTACACCTACTGCGTAGGCAGTACTCGAAGTCACGACTTCTTGACGGAAGGGTGGTTACCACAACGGGTACTTATCCTTTCACCGAGGACCAGGTGTTTGCTATTGATCAAGGACTTCATTGCGAGGACATAGTTAGAACTAGTCCCCATTTACTCGCATACTGTTTCACCCCTCGCATCCCAGCCGACCCCATTGACTACCTAACCAAATACCCAGAGCCTACCACTATAAACTTACTGTAATAGTAAGTACCTGCATAGTAGGCTGTAAGGTAGTCGATTCAATAAAAGGTAGTGTTCTTGTATCCAGCTCGAGTCACAGAAGAACAACGATAAGACGTGCACACGCCTTATTCGAATCACATAGGGAACAGCAACTTGAAACCCTATTCCCTCCCACTTCATATTTCGACACGCATCCACAGACAATAGAATTGACTGTTTGGAGCGACTCCGCCAATACCACTAACAAGTTAGGGGACCTGCTTCCTTTGGACAAGTATATCCGCCACTAGGTTTGCGGACTTCAAACAAACGACTTAGACAATAGCAAAAGCCAGCCAAGAACAACTTCTTTATTGGCATTGGCCGGAGCCACCACTACAACCAACGCACACAACGAAACACTCCTTTGTGGGCCAACGACGACTATCTTTGGTTCTTGGAAGTTTTCAACAAGAAAACGACTAATAAATCGCGTCAGAAGAGGAGAAAGACTCCGGGTTTTAGAAAGATTCCGCTGGACTACACAGGAAATTCAGATATCATTTCAGGAATTGCGCCTGGTTACCAATTCACAACCACATCAAATCGTCATCACAGAAGGACGTGAATACCTACAAGTGGTCTCAATCCGTGGACCACTTCCCTTGAAAACCCGGATTCAACCTAATAAACCCAAGAATCTATCACCTTCCACCAGACCAACCAAACAATCCTGAAATTGTGGAATACGCACGGGCCATATTCAATAGGACACCGCGAGCTCGAAACTTCCCCCAAGCAGTCAACCTCTATCCACCACGCTAGTAAGTTCTAACAGTGGTGCAACTAGCCAGTGGGTGACGGAGATACTTGTTGGTGTAACAAAGAAGTTTGCGACTGCGGCTTTAGGCCTAATACCCCACCTACTCCACCTAGTGTAGTACTGTGGGTACCCGGACAGAGCTACCTACCTACTAGAAATAGAAGGTAGTTCCCACCTGGCTGAACCAATAATAGAGTGGGCAATCAACCCTGGCTTCTCGGCCGACAAACAGAAGGCAACGGCGTTCGTAATATAGAGCGGAGCCAGAAATTCCCTATTAGCTCCAATAGAAAAAACACCCCAGTAATAATCCATAAAACCAAGCAAACCGCAAGAACCAGTCTACCCCACTATCAGGGAGATCATAGACTGCCAATATATCCCATTATCAGACCTGTCACCCGAAGGGCACATAGACATCCTAATACAAGTAGTGAGAAGCCCAATACCAAGCAACTCAACCCCAGCTACACTGTCCACTTTCCGGAAAGCATTTTACATTTCGGAAAACATCCCTACTAGAACCCCTAGGGAGTTTATACCAATTCAAGGAGCATT